>CM076572.1:180802544-180940212 GCA_034641835.2 Pinus albicaulis | reverse complement strand
GGGAAAAATAGAAATCAGGACACGAAATTCTATGAGGAATAGGATGGTCATTTAATCTGGGAAATCAAATAAGAAATAGAGGTAACATTAAGGAAAAGGGATACCAAGAAAGACAAAGTAAATTTCTTCGCCAAATAATGGTGTACCGTGGATGAATTAACTGCAGCAAGAATCTTGTGTTACTTGAATGAAATTTGCAATATTATTCTCCCTGAACTTGGTAAGGGCTCAGTTTCTTCTAGTTTTGTTTTGCTGCCACCAAAAATTCTTTGGAAACCTTCTTCATCTGGATGAAAAAAGAGTCATCTACCATGATCAAGTAACATCCCATTTTATTTTAAAAATTAATCTTCCTGCTAGAAAGATGGTTTTCAGGCAGACCCTTACATGATTGTGTCAACAAGATTATTTTTAGATTCATGTGTTTTATTATTATTATTATTTTATATATTTTTTGTTTTTGTTGTTTTTAATTTTTTTCTTTTTCTTTTTACTTATTTATTAGGAAAAGTGAAAATAAAAACTCGCAGTAAGCTGGTATCATCCCCTACCATATTCAATTTTGGTTTTTGTTGAACTTTTTGTAGTAAATCCTCCTTAGTGGTGGGTCGAAGATATGTCTTGAGTCTATGCCCATTAACCAATAAAACAAATTATCATCCATCAATATGTTAGGTCCCTATATTACTAGTATAGTCCCTTATTATTGTCAGTGTAACCCCGTTATTGTTATTGTTGTACCCTTGTAACCATCATATTGTTATTATTGTGCCCTTACATTATTATTGTTAGGTCAACTAGGATTACATTTTGGCCCCATGGACTCCTATATATAGAAGGGAGGTTTTGTCATTTGTATCATCCAAGAATTATTCATTTATGTAATTTATTAGAGGTTTCCCCTCCAAGTGGCTTATTTATAAGGCATTGATCTCTCTTTTCTTCTATTTTTTGAGATGGATTCATAACATTTGGTATCAGAGCTTTGGATTCTAGGGTTTTGCTGCTCCAAACAGGTCATCGTGGAATTTTCAATATAACTTATTTTCTACGAAGGTTCGAAAGCTAAATGTTTTATAGAGCGAAGAAGAAATCTCGAGGAATGTTGCATAAAAAATTTAGATCTTTGTTCACAATATTTTTGGAGATATGATCTGTGGAAGTTAGGTTTTTTGTAGGCTCTCGAATTTCACCTAAAACAGTTCATCGTAGAATTTTCGCTATAAATATTTTTCTGCGAAGGTTCAAAAGCTGAAATTTTTACAGAGCAAAGCCAAAATCCTTTGGAACCTCCTATACAAATGTTAGATCTTGGTTCGCAATATTTTTAGAGATATGATCTATGGAAGTTAGGGTTGTTTCAGGATTCCGAATTTCATCTCAAAGAGGTGACCATGGGAAAATCGTCATAACTCCCTCTCTGAGCGTCAGATTGGAATTATATAAAAATTGGCCACAAGTACAGGAACTGCAGTTTCCTGTGTATCAATTTGAGAGTCGAGGGAGGAAACAATGACACGTGGCATGTCGTACAACTTCTCTCTACTAAACCAGTCCATAATTAGGTCATTGTGGGAGATTGGGCATAACTTTGCCTAGAAGAATCCAAATCAGGTCAAACCTGTGGCATTTGAAAGAAGATTCAGAGTGCTACTATAAATCTAAATTCTAGATACTGAAGATCCTAAATCATAGAGATAGTTCAATTTCAATGTCGAGCTCCTCAAAAGCGAGAAAAAGGTGTGTATTTTTTTTCCGAATTGCATAAGTCTTGTTTGAAGAATCAATTTGAATTGATTCCAAGGGCATATTATAGAATAGATATCAGTATTGGGTTCTAAAATGCCTCCTAAAAAGAATTCAACACCCATCAAGCCTTCATAAGGCTCTACTATGGCTCATGAAGATGAATAAATGCAACATGACATATCAAAATTACAAGAGCAAGTGCACCAAATTTTTCTCTCGCAAAGAGCAACAAAAATGAAATGGATGTTTTGAAGAAAAGCATGGAAGCTACGATGGATTGTTTGAAGAATGGTATGGAAGAAAAAATGGATGGTTTGAAGAATGGTATGGAAGAAAAAATGGAAGTTTTGAAGGAAGAGATGGAAGGTTTGAAGGAAGGTTTATCAAAGTTGATACAAGAAATGATTCCTAACGGTGAAAAGATAATAGAGGAAACTCATGATGAGAAAAAAAAAAATGTTAATCGTGATTTAATAAACTCTAATTTTGGATTGAAGAACCACCATATTCCAAATATGGATATGAGGAAGTTTGATGGCAAGGATCCCGTAACATTGATATTACAGATGGAGCAATATTTTGATCTCCATAATGTGTAAAACACAAAAAAGGTATGCATTGCAACTTCACATTTGGAACAAAATACAGTTGTATGGTATTGATGGATTTCCACCCATAAAAAAATTGTCACTTGGTCAATTTTTATGGAGGAAATGATAGCACATTATGAGAATACAAAGAGCAACACCTTCTTTAAACAATTGATAAATATCAAACAAAAGGGTTCAGTGGTGGAGCACATTAAGGAATTCCAAAAATTGAATATATGGGTAGCTGATATTCCAGAGGAATAGAGGATTAATGTCTTCATAGGAACTTTAAAGGATAACATAGAACATTAAGTTCGTGTTTGGGAACCTGATTCATTGAAGAAGGCATTCAGTTTGGCAAGAAAAAATGAATGTAAAATTATGGCGACAAGGAAGCCTACCACTCACATCTATAAAGATGGAAGTGTTGCTACTCCTAGACTTCAACAACCTACAAGGTTGACACCACAAAAATTGGAAAAAAAGAGAGAAAAAGGGCTTTTCTATAGTTATGATAGCAAATACAGTAAAGGTCATAAGTGTGCTAAGGAAAAAATATTTTACATAGATTGTGAAGAGGAGGAAGAAAATGAAAAAGAAACTTCAAAAGAAGAGGATATACACCAAGAACCAACCCTATAAGAAGAATAAATGAGTCCGACCATATCATGTAATGCATTGACATGAATTACCACTCCTCAAACTCAAGATATAATAACATATAAAGAATAAAAAGGTAATAGTGTTGATTGATTCGGGTAGTACCCATAATTTTATTCATTGTAAGGTAGCCAAGGAATTGAATTGTTTCCTATACTCAGCACCATAACTTCAAGTTATGGTTCGAAATGGAGGAACTATAAATTGCTCTGGAAAATTCCATAATATCAAGCTAGCCATGGGGGAATATGTATTGAATATTCCAATGCTTTCCATCCCAACGAGAGGTTCTCATGTTGTACTAGGAGTACAATGGTTACAATCCCTGGGGATGGTAGCTTTTAATTTTCAAAAGGAAAGGAATTTGAATTACAAGGTATCACAGGGAAGTTAGGAAAGATAATAACGTCTAATGTCATGACAAATATTGTGAATAAAGAACAACGAGGCGTAATTGCACAATTATTCTCACCAGAAGTTCCAACATCAAAATCATCTATTTCTTGAGATCTCCAAAAAGTCTTGGACAATCATTCCAAGGTGTTTGAAACTCCCAAAGGAATCCCACCTATTCGTGATCATGATCATGCTATTCATTTGATTCCAAGAAGTAGTTCCTCCAAATATCGCCCATGATATCCTTATGTCCAAAAGAGCTGAAGGACCGTGAGATTGCGTAGCGTTATAGGTCTGTATAATCTAACCAGAATAAGTTCTCGCCTATTCTCCAAGAGTAATAGCAAGAATGATGGATCATATGTGTCCGGATTATAGGAAGCTCAATAAGCTCACTATTAAAGATAAATTTCCCATTCATGTGATTGATGAATTATTGGATGAATTACATGGAGGAATTTATTTTACCAAGTTGGATCTTCATTCAGGATATCATCAAATTAGAATGAATACTGAAGATATTCCAAAAATAGCATTTCGAACTCATGAGGGTCATTATTTATTCTTGGTCATGACTTTTGGCCTTACCAATGCACCTTCTAAATTTCAAGGGTTGATGAATTCCATTTTCAAACCCTTCCTTAGAAAATTTGGGCTTGTATTTTTTGATGATATACTAATATACATTAGGTCATGGAAGGATCATGTTCAAGATGTTGATAGGGTGCTCAAACTATTGGAGGAGAAACAATTATATGCAAAAACATCCAAATGTTTCTTTTGAGTACAAGAGGTGGAATATCTAGGTCATATTGTATCTCACGAGGGTGCTAAGGTAGTCCTTAACGAAATTAAAGCCATTAAGGAATGGAAATTATGCACAACGATATAGTAGTTGCGTGGATTTATTGGGTTAACAGGGTATTATCGTAAGTTTGTTAATAATTATGGGAGAATAGCAACACCACTAACAACATTATTGAAGAAAGATGCATCTTGATGGACTCCTGAAGCAACTAAGGCCTTTGAACATCTTAAAGAGGTAATGTGCCTAGCACCAGTCTTAGCTATGCCAGACTTCACAAAAACCTTTATTACGGAATGTGATGCCTCAGGAAATGGAATTGGTGTTATTTTAATGCAAGAAGGAAGGCCCATTGCTTTTGGAAGTCATCCAATCAAAGGAAAGTATTTACAAAAGGTTATTTATGAGAAGTAAATGTTGGCAATACTACATGCACTAAAGAAATGGAGACCTTACCTAATGGGAAGACACTTCGAGGTAAAAAATTATCATGATAGTATTAAACACTTTTTGGAACAAAGACTATCTTCAGAAGAGCAACAAAAATGGGTCACAAAGATGTTGGGTTATGACTTTGAAATCATCTACAAAAAAGGGAAGGTAAATGTTGTTGCAGATGCA
The DNA here is from genome assembly GCA_034641835.2 of Pinus albicaulis. Classification (NCBI taxonomy): domain Eukaryota; kingdom Viridiplantae; phylum Streptophyta; class Pinopsida; order Pinales; family Pinaceae; genus Pinus; species Pinus albicaulis. The sequence continues at coordinate 180,935,391 of CM076572.1, read as the reverse complement.
CTATCCAGAAAGAATGAGGAGGTGGAAGCATTGTTTTGTGCCATTTATATTATCCAACCAGATTGGATAACCGAAGCAAGGGATGAATGGAAGAAGGATGAAGAAGTATGGACACTCATTCAAAAGTTGCAGCAATATCCTAATACATTTGATACATTTAGTTGGAAAAATGATTCCTTATGGTAGAAATATCACTTATATATTTTCAAAAATTCCCAACTAAAACAAAATATTCTTTTGGAATTGCACACTTCTCCTTTAGGAAGACACTTGGGATTTTTAAAAACTTACCATAGGGTGAAGAAAGATTTTTTTTGGGATAGCCTTAAATCAGATATTCAAAAATTTGTGGCATAATGTTTGGTTTGCCAAAAAAATAAAGTTGAGACAATTAAGACCCGGGGTCTTCTACAACCTTTATCCATTCCAAGTCAACGTTGGGAGGAGATTTCAATGGATTTTAACACAGTTTTCCCTAATTCCAAAGGAAGGAGTGTCATCATGGTGTTAGTTGATAGAAATACCAAGTATGCACACTTTTGTGCATTATCTCATCCATTTAAAGAAAGTACAATTGCTACTGCATTTATGGAAAAAATTCAAATGCTACATGGAAACCCGAAGATTATTGTAAGTGACAAAGATCCCATTTTTACAGGAAATTTTTGGACGGAATTATTTTCTTGTTTGGGTACTCAGCTAGCTCATAGCTCATATTATCATCCTTAATAGGATGGTCAAATAGAGATAGTGAATATATTTTTGGAAGGATATCTTTGTTGTTTTGTATCTGATAAGCAAGCATAATGGGTCAAGTGGTTACCTCTAGCTGAATGGTGGTATAACACTTCCTTCCATACTGCAGCAAAAATGACCCCATTTATGGCACTTTATGGATATCATCCACTGTCCATCACATATTCTTTAAGGGAAAATTCTAGGGTTCAAGCAGTGGAATATCACATCAAGCATCAACAAGAAGTTCTCCAACTCTTATAGGATTACCTAAATTTGGCACAAAATCGAATAAAACAATAGGCAGATCAACATTACACTAAGAGAAGTTTTGATGTACGAGACTGGGTATTTTTACGGCTACAACCATAAAAACAAATGTCCCTCAAGCAAGATCAGAAGGAGAATAAATTATCACCAATGTACTATGGTCCTTACAAGGTGCTGCAAAATAATGGTACTATGGCATACAAATTGGAGCTTCCTGCTTCTTCGCGAGTGCATCCAGTTTTCCATGTTTCATGCTTAAAGAAGGTTATAGGGGACAAACTTCCAGTTCAAACATTATTTCTAGAACTTGATGAGGAAGGAAAAACCATATTGGAACCTGAAGAAGTCAGGGAAACAAGAACTTGACAGCTACGAAATCAATTTCAGAGTATCTCATCAAATGGAAGAACTTACCCACTGAAGATTCTACATGGGAGGATGAGAATTTTATACAGAAGCACCCGGAGCTACTCAAGCGTTGAGGATAACACTTTTTTTAAGGATAGGAGCATGTTAGGTCCCTATATTACTAGCATAGACCCTTATTGTTGTTAGTGTAACCCTCTTATTGTTATTGTTGTACCCTTGTAACCCCCATATTGTTATTATTGTGACCTTACATTATTATTGTTAAGTTAGCTAGGATTACATTGTGGCCCCGTGGACTCCTATATATAGAAGGGAGGTTTTGTCATTTGTATCATCCAATAATTTTTCATTTATGTAATGTATTGGAGGTTTCCCTCTCGAACTGGCTTATTTCTAAGGCATTGATCTCTCTTTTCTTCTATTTTTGGAGTTGGTTTCAAAACACAATAGTATTAACTTCTACCACTGCATTCTTGAAAAATTTAATTACCTCATATTGATGCATCCAATGTGTACAAGTTCTCCCCTTCAAATTTTTAAACTTTGAATCTTAAAGGAGTACCGAGTTACCTGGCTGGAATTTCTTATTTCTAATTAACTCATCGTTCCATTTTCTACATTGTTGCTACATAAATAAAATTTTTTGAACAACATCTCTCCTGGTTTCTTCAAGTTCATTCAATTTCAAAATGCATTGTTGCTATGCTTCCGAGATATCTAAACCCAGCTAGACTACAGTTCTAAAGGTTTTAATCTGGAATTAAATCACTAACAAGATTTTCTTCCCATACACCAGTTCATAAGGTGTATGACCCGTGTTATTCCTATAGGTATTTTGGTAGGCCCACAATGCTTCTAGTAATCTATTTTCCCAATATTTCTTATGAATATTCACTTTTTTGGTAATAATGGACTTGACCACTTTATTGGTGGATTCTACTTGTCCATTTTCTTGTAGGTGGCACGGTGTTGATTCTTGTGCTAATTCTTCTATTGATCTATAATTAATTTTACTAGATTAGAAACAATCTGAGGTCCATTGTCAGTAACAATTTCCCTTGGAACATCAAATCGAGTAAAAATTTCACTAAATAAAAAGTCAATAAAAAATCTTTCAGTATCAAAAGGAATAGCTCTAGCTTCTACCAACTTTCTTACAAAATATTTGCAAACCAAGATATGTCTTTTGTTTAAAGATGTTGGAGCTATAGGTCCTACAAAATCAACAACCCATTTTTCAAAGGGTTCTAACATGACTTGAGGACACAAATGAAATTCATCGGTTTGAGTAGGTTGGTCCATTCATTGACAACTATCATAATGCTTAACATAATATTTGGCATCTCTAAACATGGATGGCCAAAAGTAGTCAGTGCAGATAATTTCATATGTTTTTATTTTTTCACAAAAATGGACCCCACAAGGTTCATCATGGAAGACTTTAAAAATTTCAAACACTTCCTCTTCTCTCACACTTCTACGGATAATAAGGTCTAGTCTCTGTTGGGTCATAAAAAGGTATCTTTTGAACAACTAATTAGCCTACATTAATCATCAATCCGGGAGCGACATTTTATTTCAAGAGTGTACTCTGTCTGAGGCTGCAATTAACTAAGAGTAATGCTATGAAGATGTAGTACAGAATTTTAAATCCAAAAGTAAATAGACGCTTGTAAAGAAATCTAATTACAGTAACATAAATGGAAATGCTCTAGAACCTTAATTAAATCAATCTGCAAAACATCGATTAAGGATACAGTAGCAATAACTCCTTCCCTTAGAAATCGATGCAAGATAACCAATCTGGGAACTTGGAAGCAATAACCATTGTTCTCTAAAGTTGGTGATCTTAAAGCAATCGAAATGAAATCAAGATCAATCTTCTTGCTGATGAAAATAACTGAAAGGAACAAAATCTGGAAAGGAACAATGATGCAGGAATTATGCTAGAGAGCAGATCCCGCATATAAGAACACAAATGCTTCAAGAACTCTGAAAAATACTCAAATTTTCTACAATAAAATCATGGAAAACATCCAACTCAATTAAACATGAAGGCGAAAAAGAGCCATACAAATCAACTCCCTTAACTATATTAAAATTTTGTGGCCAGATATTAGATTGGGCGGCCTCTTGGCTCTTTGCCCTTTAAACCACTCCTCACTCACTCCCCTCTTAACTATCTCAGCTCTTCAACTATTCAAGTGTGTTCTCCTCAAAAAAACCACTCATATTTATACATAAATAATGAATTTAATTCACTAAAAATCTCTCCACCTAATCCTCAAATAAATCTAATTTAAATTCATTTTAGGTGTGGACTCAACAAAGTCCCGTACATAGAATTCCTACTCCCTAATTTTGCTACCTAATTCTATTTTCTCTCATATATTTTTAATTAATAAAAAAATATTTACAAAATCCTCAATTTTATAATTTATCTCCTATTTTATTTAAAAATAACAAATTAATTAATAAAACAATTAAAATGTCACACCCCCCTTTATTACATAATTAAAAATGAAAATTGGCCTTGATGCTCCTGCATCAGACTCCCAAGGTTGAAATTAATCATGATTGCCTGATCATGTGTTTGGATCTGTGTATGCCTAGATCCCATATCTTGTGCTACAACTTCCCACTTGTCGCTGCTTCTATCTGTTGTTCTTCTCTAGGTCTCCACACTTTATGCTGCATTGCCCCACTGGCTATGCTTTCACAATCTTTCGCTGTCCTTCTCTTCAGAACACTGCAAATTGTCCTCCCTATCCAGCCTTTAGCTAAATGTCAGGTTTGTTGCCATCATCTTCTCTGCAACCATAAACCTTAATCACAAATTTCAAATCAGAAAATTATCTCACCTTTAAGTTCCTGCATGATCTTGTCCTCCATTCATTTATGCAATCTTGTTCACTGCAATTGTGTACTGCTGCATATCAGATTTAAAAATATGATCTTCCTTTCATTGTCTTATCACAAATTCACACTTCAGTTTTTAACAAAATCTTCCTGCACTCATTCATAAAAACAAATATCTTCAATTTCAACAGAGCCTTCCTGCTCTGATACCAAAAATGATGCAGGAATTCTACTAGAGAGAAAATCTCGCATATAAGAACACAACTGCTTCAAGAACTCTGAAAAATACTCAAATTTTCTACAATAAAATCATGGAAAACATCCAACTCAATTAAACATGAAGGCGAAAAAGAGCCATACAAATCAACTCCCTTAACTATATTAAAATTCTGTGGCCAGATATTACATTGGGAGGCCTCTTGGCTCTTTTCCCTTTAAACCACTCCTCACTCACTCCCCTCTTAATCTCATCTCTTCAACTATTCAAGTGTGTTCCCCTCACAAAAACCACTCATATTTATACATAAATAATGAATTTAATTCACTCCAAAAATCTCTCCACCTAATCCTCAACTAAATCTAATTTAAATTCATTTTAGGTGTGGACTCAACAAAGTCCCGTACATAGAATTCCTACTCCCTAATTTTGCTACCTTATTCTATTTTCTCTCATATCCTTTTAATTAATAAAAGAATATTTACAAAATCCTCACTTTTATAATTTAGCTCCTATTTTATTTAAAAATATCAAATTAATTAATAAAACAATTAAAATGTCACACCCCCCTTTATTACATAATTAAAAATGAAAATTGGCCTTGATGCTCCTGTATCAAACAACAACTTGTAATTCCTATGCATAACAATTGTAACTCATCTATTTGCTAATCTGAAGCTATGAATCAGAAATAAACAATAAATAGAAATGGAACAACAATATGAACAACAATTCTTATTCTAATGCAATCAGGGAACTAATCTCAATACTCCAATCCTGTCGGCAACCAATACTACACAGCAATCAATTATAACAAATCATAAACTAATAGAACAATAACTAGAATCAGATATAGAACAGCAAAGCTTTTATAACCATAGCAAGATAACCGAACAACGAATGTAATTTTTGCAAAGGATAAAATAGCAATGCAATTCGTTAATGAATCTGTATTCAATCTAACAACAGTCAATAAACTCTGTGATTGAAATAAACATGAAACACAACTTCACACAACAGTAAGCAAAGGTTAAGAATACAAACATCAAAGTAATTCCACCAGATCTGGGCCCTTAGCACTAGTGAAATATTGTTGGGCTAATTCAGAACTTAAGAGATGAAATGAAACACGTGTTTGATATTAATCGAACATAAAGTATTACAGAGACTATTCTCTCAAAGCCGAGGGTCAATAAACATAATATTACAGAGGAAACATTTGAATATAAGGATTTTCGACCAACTGACTGACTCCTTCATCACTAAAGGACATTTCTTTATATATCAGATCCTGATGGACAAGACAAGGAATAGGATGAGTTTGAAAGAAATCCCTCAGGATCGAAGGATCCTGAGGGATTCGCTCCCCTTCGTTTAGTTATCATCTTGTTAACTTTGACCGAGGCCAAGCTGCCCCTTGCCTCTTTTTAGCAATTCGTTCAGATTTTCTTGTCTTTGGCTGGATATGATTCATCGCTGATGGAGCAACAGTTACATTGATCTCAGCTTCGCCTTTGGTACAACTGTTCACTTCGTCTAATTCCTGTTTTATCAACAAAAAGCAACCTTAAGTAATATTTTTAGAATAAACATAAATCTTTCCAATTCTATCATAATTCTTGTAATAAATTACCTTCCCAAGGTAAAAAGGAGTATGTCTATAGTAAAATAATGAGAAGATACATAGTAATTTCATACCTTTTTCACTACCCAACATACCCCCCTACTTAATCTTTTTCATGTCTTCATGAAAACTATAGTTCACATGGAGAGAAGTCAAAGAATAAGCCGGATAAGGTTTTTCATCAAAAATCCTAAAACCATGTAGTGTAGCTAATTCCTCAAAAACATGCTCTGTCTGTCCTTCGGAGAGTTCGTAAATAGCTTTGTAGTCTGAAGTAGTATACCATGCAATAGGGCTTCGGAACCTACATCCTAGCCAGAATGGTTCTCATTTTAAAATGAGATGACTATAGGAAATCAAGCGGTCTACAGCTAGCCCAAAGTTTCTATAATTAAATGGTTCCCTATTTTGCACATTCTGATTGGATATTCTCCACCTGACCTTAGCTGCTATATAAGCTTGGTTTCTAATGGATAATAAATAATCTGCCCCGTTTAAGATAATTGAATTGTGGACAGGCCCCAAGGCTTGGGTAATGCCTTCCTTGGTCATCAAACTTTTATGCCTAGCCCAAAATTGAAGTGAGTTCTGAGGTTCACTCATGACCCAAAAATCTAATTCATTTTCCTGCCTTTGGAAATCATTATAGGCTTTAAGCCATTTTAATTGATTTACAGCAAAGGAAATGAATGCCTGATATTGAACATCTCCCACAAAAGGGCTAGGGTTTGACTCACAATCATTTTCAAGTATTAGATTATGAAAGTAAAATTCACACAAAAGGCGCTGTAATTTGATCCCATAAAGTTTGCATCATGATACAAAGTCATCTATGGTTTTTAGATCTATGGATTTCCCTACCCTAACTGCCTTAATATTTAGCTGTAAATATCTTTCTAGTAAAAACAAAGCATAGTTTTTGGCAGGGCATCTACAAGCTAAGACATCAGTGTACAATGAGCAGAGAGTGTCCATTCGATTGTAGGCTAATTTTAATTGGTTCATTACCTTGTCATCCTTTTCCTCTGCTTTTTGACACTTTTCGTGAGCTTCAGCTTCTGCTTCATGGATAATTTTCATCTGTTGCTGCAACTCCTGATATCTCTTTCTTGGGACAATGTATTCTTCCAACCTCTGTCTTTCTATTTGGGCCTGTGCCAACTCCTCTTGGATTCTGGCCAGTGTCGGATCACTAAAAGTATACTGACTAATAGATTGCATGTTTTCACTTGAAACAGGTCCCTCTAGAATAGCTTGTGTTGGAACAGCGGTTTGCTGCTCCGTATCTCTAGAATTAGGCTCAGGCATGGCTTCTTCTGCAACTTGGGGGTTCCTATAAGCGGTCACCTTTCTCTTTTTCGAAATTCTCTTGGTAGCTATGCTTCTTCTCTTAGGGGCTCACTTAGGCATTTTTTTCATTTTCAGAACCCTAATGGTTTGCCTGAGCTATTCTATGAGTTTATGAAGCTTCATCTGTTCCATGCGAAGCTTTTCAATCTCATTTGTTTTCCTAATATTTTTTAATGGAACAATTGTTCCTTTATCTAAACCTGTTTTCTCAACAAGGTTTTGGTATATATCAGTCATGCCTTCAGTTAATTTCTCTTCTTGATCTTCTGCTTGGGGTTCTTCTTCCACATTCATATGCCCTTGGCTAAATTCTTCGGGAATCATACCCTCGATTGAATCTGCAATCTCCTGAGGGCTTCCAGGTTGAAATACTGCTTTGGTGTTCTCTTTTTCTTGTTCATGCCTTTCAGGGGAAGTAACCCTAGCTTCGCTAGGGTTTGCTGTTTCATCCAGCATTTCTCCAACTGTTTCTTTATCGATAACATAGTGCTCTGGTAACTGATTAATATCAATATTAAGGTCCAAAGGGCTATGAGGCTACACATAGTCACTCATATTGGCCAAAATTTGAGCCAATTGGTCTTCCTGTAAAGGGCTTATGGTAGCATTCTAGGGAGGCTCTGTTCCTTGTTTGTCGCTGCTATGATTGTCTTTGTCCTCCTCACAGGTATGATAGCTTCCTTCTTCCTCATCAGAATATCTAATTTCTCCTTCAATTTCTTCTTCCTCAGTATTTCCTTCCTCTGCACTGGATTGTCTTTCACCACTGGTGTGGTGACTTATTTCTTCTTCGTCCGAGTAGAGAATTTCTCCTTCCATTCCCTCTTCTTCATCAGTACGAGGGCTTGCTCCCTCCAATTATGGAGGTTGTTCATCCTCTGAGCTGTGCAATTCCAGGGGCTGGATAATGCTGCCCGGAAGTCCTTCCATCATCCCCCTACTTCATTTTAAATAGAGGGAATATCTCTGAGTTGATGGCTTAGCTATTGAGCCAGCCATTCTCTTCCGTTTCGGGGCAGGTAAAGCTAACCCTTCATCAATGGAGAATATCAACTCTTCCCAGCTGGTCTGTTTCTGGGTGAGGCTACGACTCACTATTAATCGAATTAGGCAATGGTGGCTGACCACCATATCTGCATGTTGAGCTTTTCTTATACTACAAGCGATATCATGCAACAAGCAATTTAAAAATGCAGGCAAATTGACAGTGCATTTCTGTTTTAATACAGCCAGTAGCTTAAGGTGGTGAGGTCTTACCACATCTTTCCTTTTTTCACACGTTATATAGGCCTACACAATCTTGGCCAACTCTGTCCATGGTTCTCCCAATGATGCTGGCTGAACTCCTTTGCCTTTGACAACCAATATCTGTCCGTCATCCTAAAAAATCTTCATGGATTCTCGAATCGTAATCTTTTTTTGAGTCCATATAGTTCCTTGTGCTGGTATGCCAAATACCTCTACAATTATTTCATCAGATACATCTATCTGTCTTCCTCTAACCATGGAGAATCCTTCCTCCAATTTCTGTAAAAATTCGGTGGCCACTGCTTCATGGGGTTGTTGGATCCTCGTGAAATATGTAATCCACCCCAATATTTCCAAAATTTCTCATGCAGCATAAGAAACGAGCAGCACCTGCGGCTCACTGCGAATTCGATGTCCTCCCATAGTCTCTGCACCCTGTTAGTTCTTTCCAAACACACAATGATCGTAATAGAACAACACAACATGGTGAATTGGAATAATGTCGTTAAATTTTGTTTTTCCCTAAAATGCAGGTATTTAGTTCGCATACAGGTAAAGAAATATCAGGATTTGATCTGCATGCAGACACCCGTTCCCCCCTTAATGGATGATAGGTCGTCCTCGACCATCAATTGAGAGAGGCAAGTGTGGCACAACAATAGTACAGCAGGAAAAAAAACAGGCATAATTATGATATATTCAATCAAATTATAGCAATTACTGAAATCAATGCGTGTGATAAATCGATAATAGATATAAAATACTTCTGTAATGATTCAAATATGAGGAGAAGGGACAACTTAGGATAAACATAAGTACAAATGCATTATTTACCACTTCAAACTAATATGATCGATTTGTAATGATTTTCATGTATAATAGGTTCGAAATCAAAGGTAAAGGATTCATACTTTCATTTGACATTTTAAATAGAGACATAGGAGAAGGGTTTAATGTGACTATTGATGTGTATAAATGTGACTCCAGTACCATCAGCAGAGCTTTGTTACCCACAGGTGTCCATAACCTTGACAGAGTTGCTTTCTTACCCTTGGAACCATTGTCCTTTATTCATACAGAGGAAGTGCTTGTTAAATGTCATAACGGAGGCCATTATGCTGGTTTGGTGGCCAGATAAATCACAATTCCATTCACGGGGAAGAAGTGAAAAGTGGGCAGGCCGGATCGTAATGAGACCTCCTGTTCCAAGGACTCCCTTAATTTTTCAATTGTCCATTGGACAGTATCCCTGGTTTGGTGGCCATGATGGGAATGCCACTTCACTGCCTTCTTTATGATCATGGTAGGCTGGCTCTTGATGAGACCCCCTATCCTCCATCTGCAAAGTCATAAAATTATTAATGAAATATGTAAATATTTTTCTTTTTCATATAGCACTTTTCCTTAGTTATTCATAAAGAATGGCTCAACACTCCTTAAGAGTAGGGATGGTGGAAGAAGTCTGAACATCTCAATAGAAAAGAATATGCCCTTATTCCTACTCCATAAATAAAAATCAAAGAAAATTATAACATATGGGAAGAACCAACATGATAAAGATAATCGATCAGATTAATTTAGTGGTAGTAAAACAACAAAATCATGTTATTGATCATGCCCCTTTTCCCTTTTTCTTATCAGTACTAAACAATTTTCTTTAAAATGACGATTTCTTTTGATTTGCTGATTACAGTAAGCTTTAATTTGTATGATTGTATATAAATAATATGTTTTCCTTTAGAAGAGTCATCAGAAATTCTCAAAATGCTAATCTAAAACAAAAACAATCCATTCAAAAGGCGTTGTCCCTTTTAAAAAGAACAGCAGAAACAATCTATGGAACTGCTATTCCTTTCGAAAGGAACAAAAAAACTCAAAACAAATGAAATAAACAAAGTTTTTGAAAAAAAATAGAATTCCATGAAACAAACAACGAAAAATGAAAATAAACGAAATAAACATAAATTTAAAAAACGAATTCCCTAAAGCAACAATCAAATAAATGAACAATTCTTTATGTACAAAATTTAAAAAAGAAATGATTTAATAAACTGGTGCCGAGGAGGAGTTATCCCCTTCAGCGAGAATTTCCATGGTAGAATCTTCCTGTAATTGTTGGTAAAAGGATTCCCGGGTAAGCGGTTTATGATACAATCGTACTCGATGACCATTTACCTTAAAGGAATGCCCAGATCCATCAATGGTAGCTAATGTAATAGTGTCGTTATCATGCACTTTTTTTATTTCATAGGGTCCGAGCCATCGTGTCTGAAGTTTTCCTGGAAAATCCTGAAACCTAGAATCATATAGGAGTGCCCAGTCTCCTTCGTGGAAGATATTTTCTTTGATAAGGGCATCATGCCATTTTTCTCTCTGTTGTTGGATTAACGCTGTGTGCTGAAGAGCAGAGAGCCTAATTTCATCTAACTCATTATTTTGCTGCAGTCTTTTAGCCTGAGCTTCATTTAGATCTAGACCCACCTTTTGAGTTGTTGTTAATGTTTGAATTTCGAATTCTATTGGAAAGATGGGTTCTTTTCCAAATACCAATTGATATGGTGAATATCCCGTAGTAGGTCTCCACGTTGTTCGATATGCCCACAATGCTTCTGGCAATTTGTAGGCCCAATCTCGTCTGTGTGAGGCAACGGTTTTTGTCAATATAGATTCAATTACTTTGTTTGTGCTCTTTATTTGGCCATTGGCCTATGGGTGCTATGGGGTTGTAATATTGTCCTGGATGTGGTAGTTTTGTAGTGTTTCATCTAATTTATTACCTACAAACTGTGGTCCTCCATCTGTGATTATGTCCCTTGGGAGGCCATACCACACAAAGATTTGGAAAAGAAACTGTATTACAGAGTCCTCTGTAGCTTTTGAAAGTGCCTATGCTTCAACCCACTTAGTAACGTACTCGGTTGCAACTAGGATGTATGTTTTTTTGTTTGAGGGGGGGCTAATAGGGCCAACAAAATCAAATGCCTAGCTTTCAAATGGTTCAATCGCTAGTTGGGGGTTCAAAGGCATTTCATCAGACTGCCCAGGGTGATCTGCCCTTTGGTAGCTGTCACAAGCCTGCACAAATTTTTTGGCATCTTTAAAGATGGTAAGCCAATAATAGCCTGTTCGTAAAACCTTATGGGCAGTTCTATGATCTAAAAAATGCCTGCCACATTGCCCATCATGGCATGCTTTCAAAATATCAAATACCTCGTCCTCCCGGGCACATCTTCTTATTTTCATATCTCCCCCTGTGTGAAATAGGTAGCCCCCAATCCAAGAGAATCAGGTACTATGCTGTATTATTTTTTTTCGTTCATTAAGGGATAGATGTTTAGGTAATTTACCTATTGCCAAATAATTTTCTATATCGGCATACCACGGTGTTCTGACAGTAACAACGGACAGATGTTCATCTAGGAAGTGATCTTCAACTACTGTATCTTTTGGCTTTGGCATTCTTGATAGAAAGTCAGCTACATGGTTCTCTTTCCCAGGTCGATCTTTGATTGTAATGCCGAATTCTTGCAATAAAATCAACCATCTTGTCACTCTTCCATTTGTAACAGGTTTATTTGCTAAAAATTTAATGGCAGAGTGATCAGTATATATTACTACAGGATACCCAGTTATATAATGTCTAAACTTATTTATAGCATGAACTACAGCTAAAAATTCCTTCTCAATCACAGTGTAATTTAATTCGGTAGGGGATAGATTTTTGCTAACATAATAGATTGCATATGGCTTCTTGTCTTCCTCCTACCCAAGTACTGCTCCAATTGCTGTGTCTGAGGCATCGGATGAAATTTGGAATGGAAAATTCCAATTTGGGCCCCTCACCACTGGGGCTGTTGAAACAAGCTTTTTCAAATCATTAAAGGCATTGTCACATTTATCTGTCCAAATAAAATCAGCATTTCCAGTTAGTGCATATAAAGGTGCAACTATTCGAGAATAATGTTCTATAAATCTTCTATAGTAACCAGAAAATCCAAGAAAGCTATGTACCTCTGTTTGTGTGGTGGGTGTGGGTATTAACAAGATTATTTGAATTTTAGCTGGGTCCACTTGAATTCCAGCTGTTGATATGTAATGGCCTAAGATAACTCCTTTGGTCATCATCATATGACACTTTTCATTTCTTAAACAAAGCCTAGTGTCAATACATCTTTGCAATACCTTTTCTAGATTTTCCAATGCAGGTTCAAAATCATCCCCATAAGGTGTGAAATCATCCATATATACTTCGAGGCCTTCATTTATTAAGTCTGAAAATATGCTGAGAATCGCCCTTTGGAATGTAGCAAGGGAATTGCATAGGCCAAAAGGTAAGACTCGGTAGGCAAATGTCCCCCATCGACAGGTAAAAGTAGTTTTGTCCTGGTCTTCAGGGGCAATCTGGATTTGATTGTACCCACTGAAGCCATCGAGGAAAGAAAATAATTTATTTCCTGCCAATGTGTCTAACACCTGGTCAATGAAAGGAAGGGGAAAGTGGTCTTTCTGTGTTGCCTTATTAAGTTCACGATAATCTACACATATTCTCCACTTTCCGTTCTTTTTTGGTACCACTACTAATGGAGAGACCCACTTGCTATCAAATATTGGGTAGATGAAATTAACATCCAATAGTTTTTATAATTCAACTTTCACAATATCTTTGAGGTGAGGGTTTAGTCTTATTTGGGGTTGGTGAATGGGTCTTGCGTCTTTTTCAATATAGATGTGGTGTGTACACAATTGAGGGTCAATTCCTTTCATATCGGGGTAATCCCATGCAAAGGCTGCTTTGTATTTTCATAATAATTGGACCAATTTCTCTTCTTGTTCAGCAGTCAGACTTTTGTTAATGTTTAGATTTTTTCCCGGCTCAGTTTCTACAATCTTGCTATTATACAAAGAAGTAGTAGGTATTACTTGATCAGGAATGTCTTTCAAAGGATCTTCTTCTTCTTTATTATCAAATGCTGCCTTGATCATGTGAAATTGTAAATGAGATATGGTTTTTGGTTTATTAATAAAACTATTAATGATATCATCCTTTGTTTGATCTTTAAAATCAAGAGCATTTTCTATAGTTAGAGGTGATCTCATATTTTCCATAAGATATGATACAGGTTGTTTTTTTTGTTTTGATTATTGATAGACTTGGCTGGGCTGGGGGATATAAAGCTAAATTCTTGACATAGTTTCCCCTTGTTATTGTCATGTTGCCTTTTCGGCATCCAATATAAGCATCGACAGTTGCCAACCAAGGTATACCTAAGATCAACGGATGTCCTTCTAGCCAGTTCTTTGGATTGATAACTAGGAAGTCAGCAAGATATTCCCAGGAATCTACAGATACCATTACATCCTGTAATGTACCTTCTGGTTTGACTACCAATCGGTTAGCCAATTCCAATAAGGTTGTTGTTGGTTCTAGCAATGTAATGCCAAGTTTTTGACAGGTGGTGGTTGTTAGGATATTGATTGCTGCTCCCAAATCAACTAAGGCATTTGGGAATGATTGCCCATGGATTTGTACTATCACTATAGGATTTCCTGGGTCTTCATATTTGATAGGTGTTTCCATCCCTGATAATAAGTCAGATAAAGTACCGAATATTTGGACAGTTGGATTGGTGGTTGTTCTCCTCTTTGGCTTTTTTATGCATAATTCCTTAATGGTTTTTTCATATATAGGAATGTCTTGAATAGCTTGGAGAAGAGGGATTTTTATACAATTTTTTTTTAATTCTCCCAGAAGTTCAAAATTAGGATGTTCTAATGGGCGTGGTATGACTAATCGTTCTGGGAATGGTGGAGAGGAAGTTGTTACTTGTTGTTGATTTTTTTGTTGAACCTCCTTCTATTTTTGTAATTTTTGTTCTACAGGTAACGGATCTTCAATATGAACATTATTGTTTCTCTCTGTTTCTACTATGCACCCAGACCTTAATTGAAGGTCATTTCACTCCCTCAGTTCAGTTTCTAATTCCGGGGGTTCCATTATTTGAATAGACTAAACCGGCCTATTGTTTGGGTTTGGGTTGGGCTGGGCTGGGAGTTTTGGTCTTAAGTTGGTATGGGGGTTTGTATAGGGAGTTGGCAGTGTAGGTTGAGAGAGAGGGATTGTTCTAGCTGGCTGATTTGTAGGTCTTTGCCAGTTTGACTGCCAGGCTTGACTCTGGGAAGTAGAGGGGGACCATTGTGTTGGATAGTTATTATTTTTCCAAAACGGTGGGTAGAAATGAAAGCTAGGCCAATTATTTTGATTTGTTTGATTTGGCCAAGATGTTGGATGAAATGGCTGTTGTGACCAATAGCGGTAAGGTGGTTGATTTTGCCACATTCCACTATATTGTTGAGCATTGTATTAAGGAGGCTGAAAAGAAGAAAATGGATCATTCGGCATACCTGATTGTCGTGGTTTCCATTGTCAGCGCTGATTAAGCATACATACCACTTCCGATTCTTCTTCTGCCTCCTTATAAACTGCTTTTAGGCCAGGAAGTGAGGGACATCCTTCTGTAGGGTGATATTTTGTGCAAATGGCGCAGAATTTGATCACATCCAACGGGAACTCTTTGTGGCTGTGTTTATTCCTGCATCTAGGGAAGAATATTGCCAAATTTTGTTCTGCTTCTACCTGCTTTTTTTTGGCTTGCATAATATCGAACTGTGTTGTTAGAGTCTCGAGTATGTCTGTCTTAAAATATTCTAGCAGATTTCCAATCTCTGCACGAGTAACACCTTCAATAGAGGTCTTATTTTCTCTTGTAATCATATCACGTTTTGCTGATTTTAGCCTTGTGTTGCCCCTCGAACTCCTGATACAAAAATCAATGATGTTAGGATAACTTTCCTGATATATATCACCTTTTCCCATAATATTCAATGTTTCAACCCATTGATCTTTCATTCCCCTAATTAATGTGGTTTTCAAAACATTATCAGGTAAGGGTAAAGATGCATAAGGGGATCTCTAAAGATTGTATTGAAACCGTTCCACATATTCTTCCAAGGTTTCATTTGGTTTTGCTATCATTTGGAATATTTCATATTTTATTTCTCGAGACCTGCAATAATCTTGACATTTCTTTAAAAATGCATCTTTCATCTGATCCCAATCAGTTATGACACCCCCACCTAATCCCATAAACCATCGTAAGGCTGCCCCTTTTAACGTTGAAGGGAATATTTTTAGTTTTTTGGGATCGGTGGTATATTCATATCCCCTGCATAGCACATTGAATTCAAACAAAAATGCATCTGGATCTTTTGATGTTAAGCCATGAAATGTGGGAATATGTTGAAGGGGAATGGCCTTCATAGGCGCATTGACTGCGGTATCTACTATAGGATATTGCAGTGTAGAGGTTTGTTGGGGTGTCTGCTGGTTCTGATTTTGGTTCTGGGCCATTTGGTCAAAAATGTGCCAATATCCTTCTGGGATCTCCAAGGAATTTCTAGGTTGACTAGCAGGGATAGGAATGGCTTTGACAGCACTCCCCTTATCTGGAATAATGAGTATTCCTTGTTGACCTACTATTTGAGGTGATTCAGGACCTTGGTTTTGAATAAGTTTAACAGCACTTCCCTTATCTGGACTGCTTATTGTTTGGGCTATTTCAATAGGAGATTTTGGGTCTCCGGTTTCTCCTGTTTTCGCTTCTCCTTCTCAGAGATTTCTAGAGTTCCCTTCTTGAGGGGAAATTATGCAGGGATTCTCAATTTCTTGGGAATATTGCTCAATTCCCTCTGTTTGACTGTGTAGATCAGCAAAGGCTTTAGATGGTGATATTGTAGCCTGAAGGGAACTAGTAGGTTGTCTAGAGATAGCTTTTCTAAACCCTACTGATCGCTGAGATTAAGTTCTTTTAAGGATTTCATCAATAGAAGTTGTCCGCCCAAGGGTCACCAGTCCCTTAGGTTTTTCAATTTTAGGAGGAATTTTGTTTTGCTTAGTTGGTCTATTCATTCAAGAAAAAAACCTTCATTCCTACCTAAAAAAGAAGCTTACCTACTTTTGCTGTGAAGCGGCCTGCGAGCAAGTGTTTTTCTTGCCCAGTGCGAAGGTTCTTACCTTCCGTCTTTAATACCCAATTCTTTGCAAGAAGAACAAAATCAACTGCGCATCACTCCTTTGAAATGGCATACACTCTCCCTGGCAATGGCGCCAAAATGTTGGGTCATAAAAAGGTATCTTTTGAACACCTAATTAGCCTACATTATTCATCAATCCGGGAGTGACCTTTTATTTCAAGAGTGTACTCTGTCTGAGGCTGCAATTAACTAAGAGTAATGCTATGAAGATGTAGTACAGAATGTTAAATCCAAAAGTAAACAGATGCTTGTAAAGAAATCTAATTACAGTAACATAAATGGAAATGCTCTGGAACCTTAATTAAATCAATCTGCAAAACATCGATCAGGGATAGAGTAGCAATAACTCCTTCCCTTAGAAATCGATGCAAGATAACCAATCTGGGAACTTGGAAGAAATAACCAGTGTCCTATACAATTGGTGATCTTAAAGCAATCGAAATGAAATCAAGCTCAATCTTCTTGCTGATGAAAATAACTGAAAGGAACAAAATCTGGAAAGGAACACAAGCTTGTAATTCCTATGCATAACAATTGTAACTAATCTATTTGCTAATCTGAAGCTATGAATCAGAAATAAACAATAAACAGAAATGGAACAACAATATGAACAGAAATTCTAATTCTAACGCAATCAGGAAACTAATCTCAATACTCCAATCCTGTCGACAGCCAATACTACGCAACAATCAATTATAACAAATCATAAACTAATAGAACAACAACTAGAATCAGATATAGAACAACAAAGCTTTTATAACAATAGCAAGATAACTGAACAACGAATGTACTTCTTGCAAAGGATAAAATAGCAATGCGATTCATTAATGAATCTGTATTCAATCTAACAACAGTCAATCACTCTATAATTGAAATAAACATTAAACAAAAATTCACACAACAGTAAGCAAAGGTTAAGAATACAAACAACAAGGTTATTCCACCACATCCGGGCCCTTAGCGCCAGTGAAATACTGCTAGGATAATTCAGAACTTAAGAGATGAAACGAAACACGTGTTTGATATTAATCAAACATAAAGTATTACAGAGACTATTCTCTCAAATCTGAGAGTCAATAAACATAATATTACAGAGGAAACGTTTGAATATAAGGATTTTCGACCAACTGACTGAATCCTTCATCACTAAAGGACATTGCTTTATATATCAGATCCTGATGGACAAGACAAGGAATAGGATGAGCTTGAACAGGGATCCCTCAGGATCAAAGTATCCTGAGGGATTCACTCCCCTTCGTTTAGTTATCATCTTGTTAACTTTGACCGAGGTCGAGCTGCCCCTGCCTCTTTTTAGCAATTCGTTCAGATTTCCTTGTCTTTGGCTGGATATGATTCAACGCTGATGGAGTAGTAGTTACATTGATCTCAGCTTCGCCTTTGGTACAGCTGTTCACTTTGTCTAATTCCTGTTTTATCAACAAAAAGAAACCTTAAGTCATCTTTTTACAATAAACATAAATCATTCCAATTATATCATAATTCTTGTAATAAATTACCTTCCCAAGGTAAAAAGAAGTATGTGTATAGTAAAAGAATGAGAAGATACATAGTAATTTCATACCTTTTTCACTGCCCAACAGTCTCGTGTAGAAGGTCTCCCTAAATCCATGAATATGAAGCACTTTTTTGAATGATTTTATTCCTCTCTCAAGAGGATAGGTGAGGTGGTTTTTTTCTTGTGACATGATAGTTATCTATATCAGAAAACCAAGGAGAATTTGTTGAAACAACATAAAGATGTTCGTCAGGGAAATGAATCATCTACAGGAATTACTTTGCTAGGATTATTCAACATGGAAATATAAGAAGCTACTACATTTGATTCTCCTGGCATATCAATTTTAGTAACATTGAATTTCTGTAGTAAAATAAACCTCGTAGTTACTCGATCGCTATTCAAAGGTTTATTCATTAAAATATTTATGGAATAATGATCTGTATGTATACATACTTCATAACTTGTAATTTAGTGTCTGAATTTATTAATAGCAAAAAATACAGCTAGAAACTCTTTCCCAGTTACTGTGTAATTCAATTCAGTGGATGACAAGTTTTACTGATGAAGTAAATAACATAGGATTGTTGTTTTTATTCTTGTCCTAAGGCTGCACAAATATTTGTTTCTAAGGAATCTGAGGAAATATGAATTGGAATGGACCAATTGGCCCCCCTCAAGACTAGTGTCTGTACTAGTTTTTCCATCAAATTTTAAAAATATCTTTGGCAGGCCCCAGTCCAAGACAGATCACTCTCCTTAGATAATAATCGAAAAACAGGGGAAACTATCCTAGAAAAGTTTTCAATGAATCTTTGGTACTAACCTACATGTCCAAGGAATTCTCTCACTTCCATTTGTGTTTTGGGTGCAGAAATATGTATGATAAATTATGATTTTAACTGTATCTACTTGGATACCCTTATTAGAAATAAGATGGACAATAACCACCCATTCGTTACACATCAATATACATTTCTTATCACTCAAAGTGAGGCCGACTTCTTGACAACGATTAAGTACTTAGTTTAAATTTTGGAGGGATTCCTGAAAATAATCACCAAATACTGAAAAATCTTCCATTTAAAATTCTACACACTCGAGGTCATAAAAAATAGCCAAGAATTCCCTTTGAGAGGTAGATGGAGCATTAGAAAGTCCATAAGGGAGAACTCTATAGGAAAATGCCCCCTATGGACAAGTGAAGGTGGTCTTGTCCTAATCCTCGGGTGATATTTGTATTTGTTTATAGCCACTGAATCCATATAAAAATTAAAAGTACTTTTTACCAGCAAGGGTATCTATCACTTAGTCAATGAAGGGAGGAGGAAAATAGTCCTTGAGAGTGGCTTTGTTTAATTCTCTATAATCAATGAAGATATACCATCTCCCATCCTTCTTTGGGACTATCACCAATGGCGAGACCCACTGACTGTTGAATATATGATAGATAAAAATGACATCTAAGATTTTTTGTAATTCTTCTTTAACGATTTCTCTTAGTGTAGGATTCATTCACCTTTGGGGTTGTCAGACAGTCCAAGCACCTTTCTGAATATAGATATGATGAGTATAGGTTTTAGGAGGGATTCCCTTCATGTCTTCATCACTCCATGCAAAGGCATCAAGATGGTCTTGTAACAAGCTGCCAATATACTCTTGCTGAGATGGGTCCAGGTCTGAGAAAATGTGTAAATATTTTCCTTGACTAATATAAACAAGAGTGGTATTAGACACGAGAGTACTTATGGTGGATACTAGACTCTGTAGTGGCGAAGATGAGGACTGGGGATCACAAATTTCCTGGAAATCTAGACTAAACATAAGATGAAGTCATTAAAAATTCTTCATAGTGTCTAGGTTGTTTATGAAATCTCATATCTCGCCCTCACCCGACTCTATATATTGATGTATCAAAGAAAGAGACCAAGTCTCTTCATCACTACTATCATAATCCAACCATAAGGTATCTCGAAGCTCCTGAGTAGATTTGACAGGTGGGTACAAGGAGACATGTTTCCTAGCATCCCATGGGAAATATACATATCACCTGAGTGACATTCAATATAAGAATCCACTATGGAAAGCCACATTCATCCCAAGATCAAAGGGTGACCCCAATAGTATTATTTCATTGTGACACAATAAAATTAGTGGGGCACTCCCATGAATCGATTGAGACAACTACATCATCTAACACACCATCTGGATTAATTTTATATCTATCAGAAATTTCAAGCACAATGGGGGTAGGATTAATCTTTTTCAGTTGAAGTTGTTCCATGGTTTTCATGGTAATAACATTGATGGCTACTCCAAGATCTATCAATACATTGGTGACAAGGACATCACTTATCTGAATAGAGACAATTGGGTTTCCTGGATCAATATATTTTTCCATTTGAACACATAATGTCATTAACTCAACTACTCTTCCAAAAAAATATATAGTGTGGGATTCAACTCTCTTCCTCCTTGGCTTTTTAAGGAAAATTTCCTTAACAGTCTTGGTAAATATGGGGATCTCTTTAATAGTCTGCAACAAAGAGACCTTTATAAAAATATTCCTTAGCTCAAAATCCAGGTCATACTCAGGGATAGGGTCAACTTTCTCCATAACCAACCTCTCTGGAAATGAAGGTTGGCTTGGATAAGAAGGTAAAGCATCTGAGTGTGTGGGAGCGGGTTGCATGGTGCCATAATTGTTTGAAATATTTGGTTTCCTCCTCAATTTTCTTCTCAATGATCACCATAGGTCCTTTTTGTTTTTTTTGTTTTCAATTTATTACCCTTCCCGATCTCATCTAGAGGTCATTATCCCCAAATGGCATGGGGAAAGGGTGTAGTCTGATATAATGAATACTTTTTACTACTTTATTATTTGGGTGAGGCACCATCTATGCAGGAAATTGAGGTGGTCTAAAAGGTGGTGGAAATGGAAATGGTGGCAAAGACCGAGTCTCTCGAGGAAAGGTTGTTGGAAATGTAGGTTGTGTCATGGGATATAGTGCATAATGTGATAGATATGACTATGTAGGCATGTGATAATAATAATGAGAGTGCGGTGATCCCCTCCATCCTTTTTGCCAAGGAGAGGGAGATTTCCCATACTGAAAATGATTCCCATGCTTCCAAGACCGAGGGTAATTTGTATTATGATAGGAATAGTGTGGTGTATTATAACCTGAAAAATATGGTGCAGGTTCAGGAATCATACCTATACCTACTTGTGGCCATGATTTTCTTTCTCCCATAGCATGCAATGGCTCAGGTTCCAAATGCTCTCCTTCAAATTCTGCCTTTAATCCCAGTATAGAAGGGAATTATTCAGTTGGATGCTTCCCTACACATATTGAAAAATTATTATCACTCTTAAAATCTGCAGGACATTCATGTAAAAGATGCTTTTCTACACTTTGGAAAATAAACGGATAATTTTTCTTTCGCTTCTACTAATTTCTGCTGAAATTTTAAGGAATCTATTTTTTACTAACAATATTCATAATTTTAGTTTTCATGTTAGCCATTTTATTTTCCAAACCAATAATCATAGCATATGTAGATCCAAATCTGCTATTTTTACAATCACTCTTGATTCATTGACCAAATCTAGATTGATTTCGTGAGAAATTCCTTCACAATTGACAAATTTGATCAAAAGTATTTTGAGAAATATCTCGTTGTCCTAAAAAGTTCAAATTATTTGTAGAATCATATGTAAGCCCTAGCATAAACAAGGTTTTAATAATTCTTATATCAAATTTATGTTTTGACCTTTGAAGGATATATAAAAACCTTTCCAAATAATCTTCTAGGGTATCATTCTATCATTTTGCAATAACGAAAATGTGATCCTGCATTTCTCTAGTCTTGCAATATTCTTCATATTTGTTGAAAAAAAACCTCTTCATTTGTTCCTAATAAGCTATAGTATCCATTGCTAGTCCTATGAACCCGTTTAAAGTTGATTCCTTGAGAGTTGCAGGGATAAGTTTCAACTTCTAGGCATCTAAGGAATAATCATAACTTGTACGCAGTATATCAAATTCAAATAAAAAGGAATATGGGCCTTCATGCAATTTACCATGAAAATTTGGGAGAATATATGGCATAATTTTCTTCATTTTAACTATTGCATGTGGATTCACAATCGAAAACCCAAAAGTACTCTGCCCCTCCCCTGGCTGATTCTCACGAGTCCCCTTAGCATGGTATTCATGATCTTCCATTTTATTCCCTCTAAATAGGCCACTCCCCACAGAATGTGAAGTTTGAGTATGGTTCAATTTTATCTTTGTAACCCAAGTAGTCTCCTTCTTCCCTCCCTTTGGCTATGAAATTCCTGGGCTGTTGTCTTGAGAATCTAGGTGGATAGTACCTTCATGTTGGGTTTGTGTTTGTTTGGACTTTCTACTTGCAATAGAAGGACCAACGTGACAAAAAATTTCCAATTTATCATTTTTTCCTTTGTATTTATTGTGATTTGGTCCCCTACCTCTCATAGTCATAAATATTTAAAGAAATCAACCAGAAATAATAAACAGGACTGCAATTTTTTTTTTTTGAAATAAATTAAATAAATTGTTGCAGTTGGAAGAAAAAATACATCTATAGCACACAAATTAACTCAAATTATACTCCTTCAAGAAATAGATGTAAACTACTCTTGAAAAAATAAATAATACTTACCCCTAGAATGGAAATAAAAACCAAATCTTTTACCAAAAGTTTTTTAAAACACCTCCCCAGCAACAACGCCAGAATGTTGGGTGACATAATTGCAATTCAATTCCTCAACACTTAAATGTCAAACTAGGGCTACGTAAGCTTTGGGGCATAACACAGGAAATGCCAAAGATTATGGATTTAGCCCTGCAAACCTTACTTCTATTCCTGCAATTAAATCATGTAAAATCTAGAAGAAGAAATTACAAAAAAACCTTTCAATCCTTACTTGCACTTGCAAACAGAATGACACTACTCCACTCTGGACGTTGGATTTACTCAGAAGAAATAACCAAATAATTTTATGGAAAAATAAAGCATTCCATTCGATAAATTAATCATAAAACTAAAGAGAAATTGGAAAGAAAATTAGTTCCTGTACATTAGTTCTAGTGCTAAGAAAACATGGTAAGTTTATATCCTCGTTATATCAATTATGTTTCATGTATTAGAGGGACCCTTAGTCCTGTAATGGAATGATCCTATTCTTGTACTCAAAACAGGTATGTTCCTGTACTAGAATGAGTCTACTCAACAATCCTCTATCTCTTAATATATAAATGAAAATTTTGTGTTTTCAAACAAGAAATAAAAAAGTTCAAAAAAAGGGAAAACTTCAACTCATGCGATAATGGAAGAAATCCCAAATCGAATGAAAATTATAACTCAAAAATATAAATTTCAAAATTAAATGGGAAACCATCAATCTTAGTGCAAACAATAAAAATCTTGCATTTAAATAAAATTTCACCAAATATTATTTACTCATATCCTCTCTGAAATCTTATCACTGTGTTAAGTATATAATGTGCATAAACAAATGCAAAATTAAACAAGGAAATTTAGTTTGTAGTATTGAATTCAAATAGTAGTGATCAAGGATTCCTGTACTCTGTATTCTTCATTAAATGACTAATTAACGAGGCATGTAATGCATCACAAATGAGATAGTTTACATAGGTAGGCTAATATCCTTCACACAGTTACAGTGAATATATATTGATCAGAATATTCTTGCTATAAATAAATAAATATTTAAACAATATTTAAGTGTTCAAACCTTTTAACCCGAAAATGATTCAAGAGGAATATTTTCAGATAAAATACATATTCTTGTGCTTAAGGAAATAAATAAAAATGTTTCAATATAAATGAAAACACACTCAACAAACGCAAACCCTAAGATATGAGATCACTCGGTAAAGAATAAGTAAACATGCAAGAGCATTATCAATCCTGCAAAATCACCATTAAAAGGAAACTTTCACACCATTCATTCTTCTACCTAATACACTCAGCTAAAACTGAGAGAAAAAGCTGGGTTGGCTGGGACTTAGCCAACTAGCTCATTTCCGTTTTTAGGAAAAAACTGGACTTATATGAGCATAGTTACCATTACAAGAAATAACACAAATGATATATGAAAACTAGAATTAACCCATTATTAATAAAACATAAAGTCTCTACAAGTATACATTACAAAATGATGGATCCAACCGCAAAGGGTTATGGTGATACAAATCTTCAAAAATACAAGTGTGTCAAGATATTCCATAGTATCACTAACCTATTATATTACAAAACCCTAACATATATATGCTTCATTAGATCTCGGTTGTATCGTATAGCTAATCAAAAGTGCAAAAGTTGGTAGTTGACCTCCACCTTTGGAATCCTTGTAATGTCCCAAATCCTAAACAAGGAATGAGACAAGTCTTCAAGGATAGGTACATGTAATTTCCCCTTGACATCTACAATGCACTCAGAGCTAATCTTCATCAAATCGTTCGATTGTCCAAATATGGTGCAATAATCGTAGTGAGTACAGGGATGTCGAGATCTTGTACTAACCACTTTGACTTGGATTAACGACCATTAATTTTCAAGACATAACGTAATGTCAATAATGAGTTACATAGAAGAAACATAAACCTATTTAACCTATTTAATCAATGATAAGCTCATATAGCCAATATCCAAAAATTCATTAAAAGGAACCATAAACATATGTGAAAGGCTTAATTCAGGTTGTAGAAAAAAGGTTAAGGTAAGATAATTTAGGGTAGGATATGGTAAAACAAGACAATTTAAATGAACAATACCGATGTGGAACAAGGATTCATTAGAGACGTAGTGAAGATGCATGGTGTACTGAACAATATTGTGTCAGAATTAGATGCCAAGGTCACCTCTAGATTCTGGAAAGAGTTATTTGCAGGTTTCGGTTCAGAGTTGGCCTTCAGGACCACATATCATCCATAGACAGATGGATTGACATAGAGGGTCAATAGGATTTTAGAGGAAATTTTGAGAGTGTATGTTATGCATCAGCAGAGGAAGTGGGTAGAGTATCTTCCTCTAGTTGAATTTGGCTACATTAATGGGTATCAGGAATCATTGAGGATGAGTCTATTTGAGGCATTCTATGGGAGGAATTGTAACACTCCCATCAGTTGGAGTGATCCAGTGAACAGGTTGTTGATTGGAATGGACATGTTGGTAGAGATGGAATTGGAAATCCAGGTTATGAAGAATAATCTAAAGGCAACAGAGGATAGGAAGAAAAGTTATATAGATCAACACAAAGTTCTTAAGAATTTTCAACTTGGGGAGATGTGTACTTGTGCATCAAGCCTAAGAAGAGCTCCTTGAGGCTTTCATCATGTGTGAAGTTTTGAAGTTTGCAACAAGAAATAGTGAAGGAGGCATCCTGAAACATCATCCTTGATCCTAGTTGGAAAATAATCACCTAAACTAGGTGGGGCCCACACATGCTATTTTTAGGTGTATGTCTATTTTTAGACGTGGTGAGCATATTCTATAAGTTGCAGGATGCTATTTATAGATGGTTGGTCAAATGTGAAAAATAGATAAAATTCTATTTTTAGAAGATTGGGTGAAGTCTATTTATAGATCGTCGATCTAAAAATAGATGCATGTCGATTATTATTATCTCTTAATAATAATCAGACTCTAAACAACAACTTATTATCTTGGAGCACTTAATTTCAGTATATATATTTTTCAAATCAGTGGGTTGAAGGAATTACACAATTCCTAAGGGTTTACTGGAGTTCATGCATGGAGGACTCAGTTAGAACTAAAGTGGCAAAGTTATGACAGAGTTGGAAGAGTAATTCATGGAGTTGTATTCAGTTTAACTCAGTTAGACTCAGTTGAGCTAGTTGTATCTAATATAACTGAATGATACACTAGTGGGAGTGGAATGAATTAATTAGTTAATTAATTCACAAATAATAACTCATTAATCAACTGAACAATACAGCAGTTAACTACAGTGCATGTTAGATCCAGTGGAGACCTTGTGCAAAGATAGATGAAAGGGTGAGACAGACTATCTGTTGTGACCATAGTGATGCATGAATTGCATCTACATATAAATTGGAGTTTCCAATGATAATCAGGTAGTCAAGAAGAGTGGGATTGCATCGAATTGGTCTTTGTAATCAGCTTGGATTGCGTAGTGGAGGTAGGCTAGCAGGAGGGCTGAAATTGGTGCATGGATTTGCATATTTATTCATGTTAGTGTGTGACGATTGTATTGTACTGAGAGCTTGATGTACTAAGCTTTGTATGAGATTGTTACATGATCTCCATGATACATAATATATGATATTTTTGGTTTTCAGCTTCAGCCTTTCCTGTTAAACAAATGTGTTATGTGCAATTGTTTTTATTTATGCTTCACATGTGTGTGCAATTAATTTTCCGCAAAATATTAACAGTGGAATGATTCTATATTTTGAAAGAAGTTAAATATTGTGAGATTAGGGGAATCTGGATGTATGCATGCTTATTGTATACTAATTTCTACATGGTATCAGAGCTGTGTTAATTACTAGAGATTGCAATTGTGAAGCGATGTTGAGTTTTGTGCTGGTGGAGAAATTCGAATTTGCTACAGGAGTTTCTTTGTGCGACAGTTGAGTATACATTGAAATTTCTTTCAATGGGTTGTGGTTGGAGTATGCACTCGATGGAAACTCTAACTACATAGCCTGGAAGGAAATGATGGAGGCAAACTACATGGTATCGGAGTTGTGTTATATAATTTCTACATGGAAGGAGAGAAAGAATTTTGGGGTGCACGAGTTTGCAGAGAATATCTGAAATTTTTGGTGAAATATTTTCTGAAACAAATAGCATATTTGGATTCCTTGCAAAAACAACCCAAATTGAAAAAAAAAATCGATCGAATCGGAGCTCGGATGAGGGAGATATCGTCGATTTAAAATTAGCTCTTTTGTTAGAAATTTTTGTGACGGCGGGACAATTACAATGTGCACGAGCCAAGAATCTACATGCACTGAGGTACAAGATGCATGCAAAGCTTTGAGGATCAAATAAAAGGTTAGTGACTTGGTGGTTGAGAGGGAGCCTCTCAACATGTAGCATGAGAAGCAGTCTCAGAAGGTTGCGGAGTAGCCACAACTGGAGATGCACAAGAATCTTTATAGATTTGATGTAGATGGGATTTCTACGGAGCTTCCTACTGTTGGGAAGTGCAAGAAAGACATGAAATTGAAGCTTGAGAGGGAGCAGGATTTTTATGCAGGTAAGAGTGAACCTCGGGATGTGGAGCATCCACAAGATGAGGAACATGGAGTGGGAGCAACCACTCATGTAGAGAAATTTCGTGCCAGATGGGCAGAGGGAGTGCATGCAGCTATACCACCAGGTGAGAGGTGGGGAAAAATGCATGAGTAATCCCAAGAATATATTTTTGGGTAGGATTCATTGAGATGGAGTGGATCTCATGAATTGAACCTGGCTACGAGAGCCCACAGAGCAGCAGTAGCATGATCAGTTGGATTGATGCAGGCAAATCAAAGTGACAGTGTCAGATACTGGAGCGTGGTTCAGAGTTGACAGCAAGTGCAAAGTGCATGGGTGAAAAGTTCAAAAACATAGTGGTTCCTCAAGACATGTGCAGTAGCTAAGAAAAAGTTGAAGACTTTGATGATAGGTGCATTAGACTGTTTGAGTTGTTTGGAGCCTTTCAACTTCGAAAGTGTTGCAGCAAGAGTTGCAGGGCGAATGCATGGAGTTTCATGTCGCATGCAAAGACAATCCTTTCTTGTTGAGAGGGAATGTTGAATTTTTCAACAAGAAATAGTGAAGGAGGCATCCTGAAACATCATCCTTGATCCTAGTTGGAAAATAATCACCTAAACTAGGTGGGGCCCACATAGGCTATTTTTAGGTGTATGTATATTTTTAGACATGGTGAGCATATTCTATAAGTTGCAGGATGCTATTTGTATATGGTTGGTCAAATGTGAAAAATAAATGAAATTCTATTTTTAGAATATTGGGCGAAGTCTATTTATAGATCGTCGATCTAAAAATAGATGTATGTTGATTATTATTAGCTCTTAATAATAATCAAACTCTAAACAACAACTTATTCTCTTGGAGCACTTAATTTCAGTATACAGATTTGTCAAATCAGTGGGTTGAAAGAATTACACAATTCCTAAGGGTTTATTGGAGTTCATGCATGGAGGACTCAGTTAGAACTGAAGTGGCAAAGTTATGACAGAGTTGGAAGAGTAGTTCATGGAGTTGTATTCAGTTTAACTCAATTAGACTCATTTGAGCTAGTTGTATCTAATATAACTGAATGATACACTAGTGAGAGAGGAGTGAATTAATTAGTTAATTAATTCACAAATAATAACACATTAATCAACTGAACAATAAAGCAGTTAACTACAGTGCATGTCAAATCTAGTGGAGACCCTGTGCAGAGATAGGTGAAAGGGTGAGATACACTATTTTTTGTGACCATAGTGATGCATGAATTGCATCTACATATACATTGGAGTTTCCAATGATAATCACACAGTCAAGGAGAGTGGGATTGCATCGAATTGGTATTTGTAATCAGCTTGGATTGTGCAGTGGAGGCAGGCTTGCAGGAGGGCCGAGATTGGTGCATGGATTTGCAGATTTCTTCATGTTAGTGTGTGACAATTGTATTGTACTAAGAGCTTGATGTAATAAGCTTTGTATGAGATTGTTACATGATCTCCATGATACATAATATATGATATTTGGGGTTTTCAGCTTCAGGATTTCCTGTTAAACAACTGTGTTATGTGCGATTGTTTTTATTTATGATTCACATGTGTGTGCAATTAATTTTCCGCAAAATATTAACTGTGGAATGATTCTTTATTTTGCAAGAAGTTAAATATTGTGAGATCATGGGAATATGGATGTATGCATGCTTATTGTATACTAATTTCTACATGAAGCTCACACCTCGATATTGCGGGCCTTTCGAGATCATTGAAAGGATTAAACTGGTGGTCTATCAACTTGCATTATCTCCAACAGTGAAATTACATGATTTTTTCCATGTTTCATTGCTTAAAATATATGTAAAGGATGTTGATCATGTTATGGATTGGTATGTATTGGAGGCAAAACAAGAAGGTGAATTCTAGTCTGAACTCAGTGTATTTTGAAAAGAAATATGCTCATGCTCCAAAACTGAGAAATTGAGCAGGTAAAAGTGCAGTTGAAACACTATGGGCTCGATGAAACTACATGGGAGATGACTGATAAGATGCAGACAATATATCCTTCCTTGTTTATTGGTTGAGGCAAAGCAATTTTGGTATATGTCTGGTGTTAATTTTGGTCACACCTATACATACGTAAATACCACATCAAGTTGTGTTATAAAGCTCCAATATGTTGTATGGGTGTCATGTTGTTATCTTGTCATCTTGGTTTTATTTTCAGTAGGTTGTTCATTGTAGATACTGCAATGAGCTAAGTTATAAAGCTCCATGGGCAGTATGTTTTTATTTTCAATGGTCTTGCTAGTTCTAGGTGGCATTGAACACCAAGGGCAGTGTTCCCCTAAGGGGGATGGGTCTATGACAACCCCAGGTTATAAACTTCATGTAATAAATTTAATAAAGAAAAAAAATAAGACCATGGTCATGGGACACATATTTCAAGGTGAAGTTTGGGAAAAACATTTTAGTGTGGTTGTTCATTTGGTTTATTATGGCTAAAGGAAATTGGAAAAGGCAATTGAAAAGGGTTTGGAAAGGAAAAATATATTAATTGGCATTTAATTATGAAAATAAAAGAAAACAAAAGAAAAGGAAGGTGAAAGGTCATAGGCTGCATGTCAGGAGGAAAATGAAGGAGAATAATGGAAAATTAAAGAAATTAGTGGCCTCATTGAGAAAAAGGCTTCCGAGCATCACTTCATTGCTTTTTTTTTTTTTTCAGTTCAATTTTGGAGATCTCTCTCTATTCTCTCTCTCTCTAATACTCATTCACACTTAGAGTTTTCTTGGAGCTCTCTTGCATTAGATCAAGCAATGAAAATGAAGGATAAAGAAGGCAAAGGGAAGTAAATATCAAGAAAGGAAGAGTTGGATCAAGCCACTACAATGGGATTACTTGCAGGTATTGAATTGCATGTGTGATTTCCATGCTATATTTTACATGCACAATGCATTCATGTGTGTATTTGGTTCTCTTGTTGTCGTTGGCATGGGTCTTTGCAGGTGTGACAATGTATTTTAGCATTTTCTTTCCATTTCCGAATAGCCATGGTATGATGTGTTTTTTTTTATTTGGTTGAGATGGATTTCCAAAGGGTATCGAAGTTAAGTGGGGTGGTCTTAGGAAAAATCACAAGGCATAGGAATCCCTTGACCAGTAATGGTGAGATACATGGTAAAGCTTGATTGTGAAACTTCTCATTAGCCTTAGGAATCCCCTGTCTAGTAATGGTGATATACATGGTAAATCATAGATTATGGAGCCTCGTTAGGCCTAGGAATCCTTTGACCGGTAATGGTGGGATACATGGTAAAGCCTAAAGCTATATTCTCTTGTTAGGCCTAGGAATTACTTGACCAGTTATGGCGGGATACAAAGTAAAGCCTAGAGAATAGTCATCAAAAAATTCTTCATGTTTTAGGTGGAGAGATCTAGAGACATCCATGCTTGTTTAGGGCCTAGTGATCTATTGACTGGTATATGGCGGTATTGTGGTAAAACTTGTATTATATGTTTGTTTTTGGGCCTAGGAATTCGTTGGTAGGATTGTGGTAAAGCCTGAGTAAGCCTTGATTGTTTTTTTTGCGAGTCCTACATTCATGCTTGGAATATGACACCGGGGTGATTGGTTGAGAGAAAGGTTTCATTCAACCAATATATGGTCGGGTAGTATGTGGAAGTACTTGACTTGGTTGCATTTGTCATATGTTAATAAAAGCTCTTTTCCTCCTGGATTATTGTAAATGTGCTTGCTATTATGTTATGTTAATGGTTTTTCTATCATTTCTATTTTGGTTGTTATATGTTGATTATAAGCATGGTTTATGACATACCTGAGCTATGGATCTCTTTATTTTTTGTTTAGTAAATGAATGAAAAAATAATGTATTATATAATAGAGGATAATGAAACTATTATGAGAGGGCATCAATCCTTGTTGGAAAATATAATATAAGTATGAAGTCCCTATGCACAGATGTGTTTATATGACATGTACATTGTAAGTTCATGATATTTTTTTTTGTCATAGCTAGGTCTTTTCAGATTAGTTCCTTTTTCAAGTTTTTCATTAGAGGCCTTTTCATCATGTTATTTATTAATTATGTGAGCTTCATGAAGTTTTGGGCAGTGGCCTGAGTCACTGGCACAAAAATGCCTAAAAATGGATACAGTCGTATGGATGCCTTGTTGTGCATGTGACTGGAGGGTTTCAGTCACATGGAGGGCTTTTCATCAATGTGACTAGGGATCTAGATCAGTCAAATAACATGTTCTCTCAAGGGTTGAGCAACTATAAGGGTTTTTTGTCTCCTCAAGGTCCCGTAGCATCTGAGGAAGGTCAGTTTGGTTTTTTTTTTGTTGATTCCACTTCCTTGAGGTGATATAGGAGGTTGAATCATATCATAGTAAGTTTTTGTCATATTTTTACCCTATTCGACCGATTATTTTGGGTAAATGTGGGAGGATTGTGTTACAATATTCCTCACCATTAACATAGGTATTGAACCAACACCTTAAACATGTTCATAATATTGAAAGAAAATTATACTACACCATAAAAAATTCATACAATATTCACTGACACATAAGGCATAAGAAACACTTACCTTATCTAGTAGTTGAGATTGGTAATTCAACTCTCCATGCAACCTTAGATCAGTCTACACTATGGAATTTATTGCAGCTAATCACCCCCAATCTAGATTACAAATGTTGAGGAAGAGTGTTCAAAGGATTGAACCAATAATTCTATTTCGAATAGGGACTCCAAAAGTGAAACTACCTCCACCCACCAACTAGTCACTTTCATCAATTGAAATAGGGAATACAAAGGCGCAACAACTCCTCCCACTATTTATTCAGTTACTGGGATGAAACTGTAACATCACTGGTCAAAATTACATGTAAAATTTAATAATGGAAAAAATAATAACCACGGTTGATGGGACACTTATTCCAAGATGAATGGTGGTAAGAACATCCTATCAGGTGTTAATTTTAGTTATTATGGCTAAAGGAAACTGGAAAAGAAAATGGAAAAGGAGTTCGAAAGGCAAGAGGCATTATTTAGAATTTATTTATGAAAATAATTTAAAATAGGAGAAAAGGAAGGTGAAATGTCATGGGTTGCATGTGAGGAGGAAAATGAATAAAATGTAGGCCTCATTGATAAAAAGGCTTCTAAGGATTAGTTGACAATCTTCTTTCTTAACCTTTTTGTCATCTCAGTTTTGGATCTCTCTCATTATTCTCTCTCTCTCTTGGAAGCACAGAGTTTTCTTGGAGAATTTTGGCATTAGATCAAGAAAGGGAAAAAATGCAAGAGGAAGAAAGGAGTAATCAAGGAAGAGTAGGATCAAGCAGCTAAATCACGATTATTTGTAGGTATTGATTTTCATGTGTGACTTAATTGATAGATTTGGAAAGCATGGTATTGCATGTGGTTCATTTCTATCATGGAATGGGTTTTTCTAGGTGTGACAATGTTTTCAAATTAGCCTTTCCATTTCCGGATAACCCTGGTGTGATGGGGTTCTCATGTTTTGGTTGAGTTGGAATTTTGGATGGATTCGAAGCTTAGTGAGGTGGATCTCCAAAATGATAGAAAATATGACCCAGTAACCCCTGAACCAGACTATGGGTTCCAGTAAATCCAGATAGTGTGTTTCCTCAGTGGGCCTAGGAATCCTCGACTGATGAATGTAAATATATATGGTAAATCCTAGAGGTGGATTGCTCTCCATTAGGCCTAGGAATCGTAAGTTGGGATATACAGCAAACCATGGAGAGTGTGTATCTTTTTAGAGGCTATTAATCCCTGGATCAGACTTTGGATTGTGATAAATCTTGAGAGACTAGGAGGCAGGAAAATTCCTAACAGCGTAGGTGGAGAAATCCAATGACATCCATGCTTTTTTTTTCCTAGTGATTATGTGGAGACCATGGTAAATCATGCTATGACATATTTATTGTTTTGACTTAGTGATCCAGTGTGGATTACAATAAATCCTAATTTATATTGATGAGGGTGAGGTGGTTTAGCATCAAGATGCCCTGATTGGTTCTTTTGGTTTGAGTCCCACATTCATGCTTGGAATATGGCATGGGAGTGATTGGATGAAGAGATATTTGGCTCAACAAATCTATGGTCGAATGGAACGTGATAGTCCCATCCCAAGTTGGTTTTTGCATTCATTAATAAGAGGTTCTCTCCTTGACATCTTATGTGTAAATGGATTGGTTTACATGTGGATTATATGTGTGATGTATCCTTCATATTTATGTTTTCATTATGATGGTTATAAGCATGTATTATGATGGTGATGATGTAAGGTTCTCCTCATTTTTTTATTTTTAATTGAATAAACATGTATCTATGACCTAATAGATGATAAAGCTAATGATGTAAGGGAACAATGCTTCTTAGTGTTTCTCAGACAAGTATAAGACCCCTGTGCTCATATTTGTTGTTTGAACTTGTAGATTACATATTTTTGACATGTTTGATGAAATACATGTCATGGCTAGTAGGGGTCCATTCTAAGCTTTGTCAATATTCTTGCAAATCTATCATTTTTATATTTTTTAAATTCATTTCTTAACTTGTCATTGAGTTCTGAGTAGTGACCGAGATTCTAGGCTTAAAAAGTGGCACAAATATTGTGGATGATGGCACAGTTCTATGGGAAAAGATCCCTGGAACCATGCATGCCCATGTTGTGGGAGCTTCCAGAGCCTCTTGGATGCACCCTTTCCCATATCAAGGGAGTTTCCAAGGGTTAAATGGTATAAAATATCAATGGGACCCATGGGCTAGTTACCTGAGTCATTGGTATGCTTCCTGGGAGTCTTGTTGCTAATGTTGAAGTTCTGAAGGATGTGTTTCCATCGATTCCACATCCTTAAGGTCACCTAGGAGGTTGAATTAGTTCATAATAGCCTATCATCACATTTTTACCTGGATTGTCTAGTTACTTGGGTAGATATGGGAGGAGGGTATTACAGATTTGTATTAAAGAAAGTTGCACTCTCTTTGGGCCATATATGATACCACATAGTAGTTTCAGAGCATGGTTCACCCCTTGGACTCGATGGGCGGAGTGTGTTGGTCATGAATTCATGTTGGTTACAGTGTTTTAATCATCCTTGTGGTATATATGCTTGTTGCATATGCATGGTGTTAGTCATGGATGTAGCGATGTTGCCATGTGAAAGAGGATGTTGTTCTTGTGAAGTGTGTTGTCATGAGTGCATGTTGGTTATGCATTTTTTATGCATGTCCATGTCTATATGTTGTTATGCATGAATTTTTATGGTTAATATCATTTTCCATGAGGTCATTGTATGCATTTTAGGTCATCATGATGTTGATTGTATGTTATGAGGCTGATGTGTTGGTTGAGATAGAGCAAGAGATGTAGATCATCCAAGTGAAGTTGTAGCACTAGAATTTGGGGTAAGAGAATATTGTCATAAATGTATTGTATGTTTGGAATGTAGGTATGTTAGTTAACATATTTTTGTATGCATTTTTGTCATTTATTGTTGTTTCGGTTACATTCATGGTAGATGTTAGTGAATCTGTTTGGTCATATGCACGTGTTTCGAATAATCATGAATGATAGTAATGTGTTTTTATATGTGTTTTTGTTGTTGTTTTACATTAGTTAACTCGATGATTATGTTATATGTTATTGATGAGTATGTTATATATTAGTTAACCCACTGATTAGGTTTATTGCATTAAGATATTGATGTTATATGTATCGTGTTGATCTAGATTGGTCTGTGTAGATGATTATGGCTATGACATTCAGGAATGAGTTAATATATTGTGATATTATGTCATACTAATCTAGGGTCATTGTGCATAAGTGATTGTTATGCATGAATGAAAATGGTTTATGAGTTTATGATATGAACATGTTAGCTAGTTACTATTATGGATATCCTGACCTTATTTATGTTTGAGTTGATATTTTGTGAAGTTATATCGTGCTAATATAGAGTGATTGTGCAAAAAATATAGCCTCCCCTGAGATACATTAAGGTATGAGTTTTATTATGTATTCTATTTGGTTTACCTAACATGTTCTGTTTACAGGTTATCTTAATGTTTGATTAATTTCATGGTATGAATATGTGACTGAAAGATTTCACGAATTAATAGTCTTGTTTTAAGATGATGGTACTAACGCATTATGTGCTGAGAAAATTGATATGTACTTGATTGTAAGTGTGTGATAGTTATAGTATTATGATTTTGACTATTATTTGATTATGACATGGTTGTTAGTATTGGAAAAGGTTGATTTCAAATTGATATATATGATGTCTTGATATTTGGAACATGTGATAGACATGTGTGATCAGTTGCAGGGAAACATGCTTGGAATTAACATGAAAAGTTATTAGTTGATTTGTTTATATAAATAATAGTTGGGTGATGTGTCAATTCATATTCAATTTCATGCACAGTAAGGTAAGGGTAAAATAAAGGAATTCGGTAAGAATTCCTATGGCTATGTTTGGAAATCGCAACTCCAAATGAATGATTTCTCTACATATAGGAAGTATTCTTAACCTTGACTTTGTCTGACATTATGTGGATATATTATATATTCGTAAACATGTATTTGATATGTATAACAATTGGTTTCCATATATGGACATATACATCAAGGAATTGGAGTTCCTTGAGAAGTGTACCTGTTTAGTTACAAGGAAGTGTGCTTGGCACAACAAGCTAATATAAATGGTATATTTTTATATTTATTTATGCATTGAAGGTTATGTTTTTATGTAATTATGATGGAGGGGATTGCATGGAAATAGATTTCCATGAAATATTGACGAAGGCTTGGATTGAGATTTCCTTTGGAAGTATTGGGAACCATGGGGTTTGAGTCATGATGTTTGTTTCTAGTCTTGTGCCTTTGGCCTTTTGTGATTTGTTTGAGCTTGATTTATGTTTTTTTATTTTTATGTCTAGTGCAACACCTTTCCACTTTGTTCGCGGTGTCATATTTCTTTTGGCTTTTCATGGTATTATTCTTGCTTTCTCTTATTCTCACCTTTTATGTTTTGAGATTCATGGGATATGGTTTGGTAAAGAGGAAATATTAATGGAGTTCAGGGAGATATGTGTGAAACCTACTAGGCAAGGTAAGAATGAATGAATCTCGGTGCATGAGTGAGGAAAGTTGAAGGCAAGAGTATGAAAATAAGTTGGATTGGTAGGGTCTAATAGTGGAAATTGATGGTGGAAGGACATCCATGAGAAAGTTAACCCGAAAGGTAAAGTGAATGGATATGAGGTGGTAGATGCCCTAGCTATGTTGGGAACTGTCGTTCTCAATGTTGTGCACGATGTGCACGAATAAAGGAAGTTCTCTTAACCTATAACTTATGAGATCTATCAATTGTGTTGTGATTGTTGTATCTTAAGAGACAATCCCTCGGTTGTGAAAGGAATCAGTGCTTAAGAAATTTTAAAAGTATGTCCCAAAAATGGTTTATCATGAGGTCTTTGTTCTATCCCTCTGGAGACTAGTTTTCTAAATCCCTTAATGATCTGGAATAATAAAATATTTCATAATGCCATTCACTGCTGATATATGAATGAAAAGAAGAATTCTAGGGGAAAATCAAAGTAATATGTTGTAAACACATAATCTATTACTTCAAAGTTTCATCAGGAATTTGTGAAGAGAGGAGAAAATCAAAGTAATATGTTGAATACATAGAATCTACCACTTTTAAGTCTCAGAGAGAATTTGTGAAGGGAGAAGAGATGGAGTGAAGGAGCCCACATTAAGGTTATTTAAATCTCACTCACAGATGTAATTAAGAGACCGACTACTTTACTTCACTTCATTCAAATAAGAAAAGACATAAAATGGCACAAGAAACACGAATCTCCATCAACAGTTGCAGGAAACTTACTTCTTCTTTCATTTACCCATCAGAAAAATAAGTACAAAATCTAACCCCCAAGAGGTCCAGAACTCGGCCCCCTTCTTCACTCTTTCTCCCTTCCTTAAATACAAACAAAAGTAGTTTGTAACTGCTCGAGCTTCTTGAAACTCCTAAACTGCCTAAACTATTAAACTACTTATTACATTGCAATCGAGGACACCATTGTAGCTTCTATATTAACAAAGAAAAAAAATACACTTTGAATATAATCCCTTTGCTAAGTCTTAATTGTTGCTAATGTGTCTCCTTCCATTTTGGTTGTGTTGTCCTAACAGTCCGCATAAAGGCATCTCCACCCGTCTCTACCCATGATTTTGCATTTCGAACGCTATCATCATGTCACCTGCTACCTGACTCTGCCTCTTCTGCACGTGCCTGTTTTGTTTAGTCTTCTCTTCCCCTTTTCTCTGTGTCGGGTCACTTACCCTAATCTCTCTGCCCGCGTTTAGGATTTCATCCATTATCAAGGCATTTCACCGGCTTTATGTTATAATCCTCCTTCTTTCCTCCGATGCGATTTAACACAGGAACACCTTACCTCTAGATTTGAAGACCTATGGAGTACGCTTTTGAAACCACATCGCATCCGCCCAACATTGCACTTCACATGCCATTTTTTTAAAACTTTTCCTTAGCACTTATCTTTTAAATCTTGCGATGTGCGCTTATGTGATTGGGCCCCACCGCATCACGAAATAACATTTTAAACATTATCGTGGACATATACGTGAAACAGTGGTTGTAGGGTCCCACAATATGGTGACCAATCATGGTGCATCACATATCGGTGAAATTAACATATAACTTAAATGGTAAACAATACAAAATTCGATGCAAAGTTGCGACATAATCTCCATCGTAGATATTTACCAGATCCAACGGCCCCGCTGTACCATCTCACACTACCATCTCTCATCCTTGTCACATCGCAACCAAAATACGTTACCTTGCGAAGTATTAATGCTAAACTCTAATACCACCGATGAGCGAAATGCATTGGATTGTTGTGCCAACATGTGGCTCCTCCTTTTATCGCATCGCAATTTCAATTCTTACCGCATCACAAGTTGTTTTGTTTAACTTGCGAAGTCCTTAACACATAAACTCGATAATCACCGATGCGAATTTGTGATGTGACGACACATGGCCCTTCTCCTCATTACATCGCAAAATATGTTTTTTGACTTGCGATGTCATCTCAGTCGTCGGTCTCTTCCCCTTCAGATCTACTATTCGATCCTCATCATCTGATTGCCTCCTTTGGAGATCTTCTAAGTGATTTGGTCTTAGTTGATTTCTCTACTTTCAATAATCACCACTCTGCAACTATGCTATCCTTCCTTAGCTTTATTCAATCTTTAAAAGTGATGATCTCTCCTGAGCTTATGAATGAGCCTGACTTGACCTTGTCCGGTGTGAAATGTTCGGAATGTGCCCATCATTCTGGCTCTTGAACTGTTCTACACGTGAATAAGCCCGACTTGAGCCCTCCTAGACACTTTTCTCTCTACTGATCCTCTAGCTTAGATTAAACCTCCAATGTTGTTGCTTCCTTGATTTTTTTTCTAGTGCACCTATGATGACGAATCCTCATTGGGCTTGTGGTTATCCTTTCGAGTATATTACAGGCTTTTTTGAAATTTCAACAATTTTTCCTCAACAACCTTGAACTACTCAGAACCTCTCTTGACTTTTAGCTGAGTCAAGTTAGGCTACAACATTTGGCTCCAATTGGGGACAACACTTTGGTAACAAATTGCTGAGAACTTGTAGATCAGTAGCCTTTATTGGGCATGGAGTCAAATAGAACTTGTAGATCAGTAGCCTTTATTGGGCATGGAGTAAAATAGCACTTGTAGAACAATAGCCTTCATTGTACACGAAGTCAATACAAAATGTGAGTTGATCCAGTATGAAATCCTCTTGAAACCTGCTACTCTTTGGACTTCTTCCTTTATTCTTAAACTGAAAATACCAAAATGAAGATACTACAACTAAAAATGCTCAAATTCTGAGCTTATTTATGCGCTACTCTTATCTATATGCATGGTTGAACTTAATTAGGTGAGGTTAGCCTTCCAATGCCACCAACCTAACATCTCTGTGTTAGACTTAATGCCCACATACTGTGGAAATTTGAAAATCAAAACAGAGATGTACAATGAAAATTTTCCAGATACAGAGCTTTGCACATACCATTGCATAAATTCTTGTTGCTGACAAAAGAAAGTTGTCATATAGTCAGCCACTGGATCATAGAACTGATGAGACAAATATTCGACTACTTAGTTTTCTTGAACACCTTGCTGATGTAGACTTCTTTGAACAGGGAAGCTTCCTTCATTGTTTGACTCCTCAATTTGAGGTTGTATGTGAGAAGATTGATTTTTGTTTTCTGGTGATAACCATTAAGGCCGGAAAGATAAATCTAAGTTTTGTTCCTCATAATGCTAGTGTTCTTCATATAATGCCAATTCTTGAAAAAAATATTCTCCCTCCTACAAACACACTTTAGAAGCTTTGCTAGTTTCTCCTCTATTCAAAAAATCATTAAAATTATGAAAATTGTAATGATATTCTAGGCTTTCAGCGTGTAGTTCAGTTGTTGCAATGAATTTCTGACTAGAATCCTCAGAATTCTTGAATTCTTGTGTTTCAACAATACAAGAATCCCCTGACCGCTTTTGAAAATCCTTGTTCATCTCTGAATTTTAATTCTCTTGTAAAGAAATTCCAATGTTTTCTTGGCAGGCCCTCTCGTCTTCAACAAAAAAATTTCTTTCAACACGATAGGAGAAATTTCTACAAGCCCACACATTAGCTTCGATTTCCTATGCATAAAGAAACATCAACTCTAGAGTGCAAGGATTTCTCTCCTTGAGATAAAAATCCAATAGAACAGAAAGAGCCCTCAAATAGTAAACGATAGCTGCAGCTTGAGGAGGCTGAATCTCTTTTGGCATGCTGAAATAATTTTTTTGAAACCTCCTATTAAACTGAGCGATTGATTCATTGCTCTGCCTTTGGAGAGAATATAATTCCAAAAGGTGTTTTTCATATGACTTATTCTCGCCCCAATATCTACGAAATTGTAATTTTCCTAAATTAGCTTTAGCTAATAGGAACATTAATTTTTCCTTGTTTATTTTTACATTTCATAATTGATGAATAAATTGTAAAGGAGGACATGTAAAACTCTTGAGAACCAAGAATAAATCATTGCCTATGTGAACAAATACATATCTGGGCTATCCAAATAAACTCCTGTAGGTGTGAATGAGTTAAATCACAAGAATGGGTCATCTTTGACCAAGTCAAACAGCGCAGTCTAGATGCATTGAACCTCTTTGAGGGACAACGTAGTTCTAGAAGGCGGTTGTAATGTGAAAAGGGTTAAGTGATTCAAGGTGGTTTAGGGTTTGGCAAGACTCCTATCTTATAAAAGGTGGTTTAGGGTTTGGCAAGACTCCTATCTTATAAAAGGGAGGGAGGGCGGCAAGGAAAGGGTTGTTAAATATTATTTCTAAAGTTTTGTTTGCTTAGACATCCCTTGTTGGGGCTTCTTGTTCAGGAGTCCCACCTCCTTCCTTGAGCAGCTCTTGGAGGATAACTGTGCTAAACTTCTCCACTATCAGGCTTGGGCCAAGTTTCACCTTACATTACAGCACTGCTCATGTGGAGGGTTGAGCTGTCTTGTGAGTTGTAGCAAGTGGAGATCTAGATGATAACAGTGGCTCTTCTCAGTGAGTGTCATTTAACCTCCTGGAAGAGTTAATTTACTAAGTATACTTCAGATCTACATCCTGGCATTAGGCCATTTCATCTTCAGAAGCTACAGTGTTTTTTCTCTCCCTAAGTCTACGTTATTTGCAGATCTACAGCTGCAGGGTGTTCTGCTTGCATTTTGGAGGAGAGATCTCCGGTGATTGGATTCATCCTTCACTATGGTGATCCATAGATTGGCCAAAAAATCTATGTTCTGTTTTAGATCTGATATTCTACATGTTCACGATTCAGTGATTTTCTGAATCATTCTGTAGATTTTCATTCTTAGATCTCATATCTACTTCCGGTGCTTCATGTTTTGAGCAAAACCCCAAGGGGAATGTATAAATCAGCTCTTCTTTTACATGGATCTATATTGGATCTATATTTTTATGTACAAATCTGATACAGATCTGAAGAATCAATAATCTGCTGCTTCATCCCTAAAAATAACGTTGTCACTGTTATGTAGTCTTTTTACATGGTTGTAGCACCTCTTTCTTGAGGATTTCTTCTGTATTCTTTCATTATTCTTCTGTAAAGTGTATGAGTTATTCCCCTG
Organism: Pinus albicaulis; assembly: GCA_034641835.2. Taxonomy (NCBI): domain Eukaryota; kingdom Viridiplantae; phylum Streptophyta; class Pinopsida; order Pinales; family Pinaceae; genus Pinus; species Pinus albicaulis. The sequence continues at coordinate 180,893,528 of CM076572.1, read as the reverse complement.
ATCTTATTTTTCAATATTAATACCTTATTACGGTCATACCCTTTATAAAATCACGCTCACATGCTTTAGTAAATTTTTGCATAATTCTAGTCTTGGGAAATCAGGGTTTTCCAGCCTAGTTAGGAAAGGAGGAACTATTTAGCCTAGAAAAACTTATTTTTTTTTATTATATTCGACATGGGAGTCCCTCATAACCATATATATAATATACAACCACTTTTCCATTTTATTTTTATGCATATCTCTGAATACACATGTTTTAGGGCCTAAATCCTCACTTTTCCCCACCTTTTGCCTTGTAAAATGTTGTATAAATTTGCTGCTGTATATTTTACTGAAGTTTAAGTGTTTTTACACCTATATGAGGTAAATTTCTGTAGCTCCACATGGTAATAAATCATTTTATTCCCAATCTGTAGCCGTTCCTGAAAAAGGAATATTACAGTGGTATCAGAGCAAGATTTGACACTCTGCCTGTGGGCTTCAAGAAAAAGTGCTATGCAGCAAGGAGAAAGGTCAGAATGATGAAGAATATTGGTTTACTCTCATCAGCTTTTATATCTAAGAAGAACCTCTCCAAGGAGGTTGAACAAGAAGAAGAAAGGAGAAGTAGTGGAACTCCCAAAGAGTTTCAAGAGCAGAAAGATCTTCCGATCAGATCTACAAGATATATACATGAGGAAAATTATGAATCCTCATCTTATGGGTATGTGCACTCAACCAAATCACCTAATCTTCCAAGTTCTGTCAGTAATATCTTCATGAAGAGGAAGGAAGGAGGTGTATCTAAGAAGGAGGCTCTTAGGGACTATTTGGAGGAGTATGAAGCTCAATCCAAGGAATTCAAAGATGATTTGAATTTCCAAGGGTTTTGCAAGATCAAGGAGAGAAAAAACACAAAGAAGGAGAAGCATTACATGGGTAGATTCTATCTATCTATATTTTATGGATCACCTAGATGTCCAGTCAGGATTTGGGTGGAGGAGTTAAACAACTTTGTGCAACAACATCAAGTCTTTGAAATTGAAGCCATCAAAGTAGCAGCACTGCACTTTGGAGGTAAGGCATATTCTTGGTGGTTGTTTGAGTCCTTTTCCTTGAAGAATTCAAATACACCTACTTATGCAAGGTTTATTGCAATATTGATAGAAAGGTCTGATGAAGCCCCATGGGTAACATCTTCTGGTGACACTATCAAACCATATCAGTCAAATATTTTGCATGAGTTGGAAGGGTCTATGAATCCAACTCCATTTCTGAAGAGCATGGGAGAAGGTGTGATTTTTTTTTATGCCTTGCCTAGGGCAATATATCCTTTGAATGAAGGGAACTCTTCTCAAGAAGGAAGCATGGAGATTCCTCCTTCACTAGAAGACCAAGATTTAAGGTCTCTTGTTGATGATGAGGCAATTTCAGTTATTGGAGAGGAGAAGGAGAAGGCAGGAGATAACACAGTCATGATAATGACACCTCAAGCACCTCATGAAGATGAAGTTGGAGCACTTGCTCCAAGGGAAGGAAATCTTGCATTCTTGCAAGGAGTTCCAAAAGATCTCACACATGGAGATCTTGATACAACACAAGAGCAACATGCATCATCATTGTCAAATGATGAAGTCTTGAAGATATAAGGAGGGAGAGAGGAGGAAGATCATCTCAAGAAGAAGAGCATATACCCTTCTCTATTTCAAGGGTTGGAAGACCAAAGAAGGCAAGAGAATCCATGCAACAATGGTAGGGGCAAATCTGTCGACCTACATTCACATTCTTCTCTATGCCTTGATGCCTCTTTGCAAGGAGGCATTCCACCAGGAAGACCTCCTGATTGGAGGAAAAAAAAGTTTTCTCTCAACTATGGGCAACATTTTCATACTTGGCTAATGAAGGAGCCTTAGGAGAAGTAAGCACAACGCAGAAGATCTTTCATGAATTCATAAAAGAGGTAAGAAATTTTCTGAATAGGACATTGTTATCTTCCATTCATTCATTTGCGCTAATAAATGAAAGATCAAAAATATATGATGGTACGGATATGAGGATACATGGAAAAACCATATCTTTGGGGCAGCCCATGGTCTACTCACTTACAAAGTAAATTTATGAACATGACAAGATGATCTTAATACTCTTGCATGCATGGGCCAAATTGAGGAAGTATTGGAGGACAAGAAATTTCCAAGGGGAAGTTGATTTCCAAATGCTTCAATCTTGTCTTGAGCAAGATCAGCTGCAAAGGAGGCAGCAAAAGAAAGTTTATGGGACTCCAACATGTGACCTTGGCATCAAGTATGTCAAAGAGGAGAGTCATGACATGAAAGGGGCTACATTTCAGACATCTACAACGTTATCATTCTTGGGGAGCCTAGATCCTTATTGGGATTCTCAACTTTTGATGGAGTACAAGGACCCTTTCACATGTGAGGTTCTTGATGGGAAGGTAATGGATGGGATGTATAAGGTAGTTGGAGGAGTCATCTATTTACATGATCAGATTTATTTGGTTAAAGGCTCCAAGCTCAAGGAGAAACTGCTGACTGCAACCTATGAGATCCTACTTTCCAAACCCACTGGTTTCATTGGAGAATATCATACTATTTTGGATGGATACATGTGGGAGAATTTCAAAGAGGAGGTGCACTCTCATATGAGGAAGTGCATGGACCATTTTTTAGATGAGGGGGAACATAGCTCTTGGGAAGAATTATCATCTACACCTCCTTATTCATTTAGTGTGAGAGGAGGCTCATCCATGAGCAACCTTGCTGATTTTAAACAAGTGTATGAAAAATATTATATTACTGAATCTCATGATAACGTAGTCATGATAATGACACCTCAAGCACCTCATGAAGATGAATTTGGAGCACTTGCTCCAAGGGAAGGAAATCTTGCATTCTTGCAAGGAGTTCCAAAAGATCTCACACATGGATATCTTGATACAACACAAGAGCAACATGCATCATCATTGTCAAATGATGAAGTCTTGAAGATATAAGGAGGAATAGAGGAGGAAGAGCATCTCAAGAAGAAGAGCATATAACCTTCTCTATTTCAAGGGTTGGAAGACCAAAGAAGGCAAGAGAATCCATGCAACAATGGTAGGGGAAAATTTGTTGACCTACATTCACATTCTTCTCTATGCCTTGATGCCTCTTTGCAAGGAGGCATTCCACCAGGAAGACCTCCTGATTGGAGGAAAACAAAAGTGTTCTCTCAACTATGGGCAACATTTGCATACTTGGCTAATGAAGAAGCCTTGGGAGAAGTAAGCATAACGCAGAGGATCTTTCATGAATTCATAAAAGAGGTAAGCAATTTTCTGAATAGGACATTGTTATCTTCCATTCATTCATCTGCGCTGAGAAATGAAAGATCAAAAATCTATGATGGTATGGATATGAGGATACATGGAAAAATCATATCTTTGGGGAAGCCCATGGTCTACTCACTTACAAAGGAGATTTATGAACATGACAAGAGGATCTTAATACTCTTGCATGCATGGGCCAAATTGAGGAAGTATTGGAGAACACGAACTTTCCAAGGGGAAGTTGATTTCCAAATGCTTCAATCTTGTCTTGAGCAAGATCAGCTGCAAGGGAGGCAACAAAAGAAAGTTTATGGGACTCCAACATGTGACCTTGGCATCAATTATGTCAAAGAGGAGAGTCATGACATGAAAGGGGCTGCATTTCAGACATCTATAATGTTATCATTCTTGGGGAGCCTAGATCCTTATTGGGATTCTCAACTTTTGATGGAGTACAACAAGGACCCTTTCACAATTGAGGTTCTTGATGGGAAGGTAATGGATGGGATGTATAAGGTAGTTGGAGGAGTCATCTATTTCCATGATTAGGTTTATTTGGTTAAAGGCTCCAAGCTCAAGGAGAAACTGCTGAATGCAACCTATGAGATCCTACTTTCAAAACCCACTGGTTTCATTGGAGCATATCATACTATCTTGGATGGATACATGTGGGAGAATTTCAAAGAGGAGGTGCACTCTCATATGAGGAAGTGCATGGACAATTTTTTAGATGAGGAGGAACATAGCTCTTGAGAAGAATTATCATCTACACCTCCTTATTCATTGAGTGTGAGAGGAGGCTCATCCATGAGCAACCTTGCTAATTTTAAACAAGTGTATGACAAATATTATATTACTGAATCTCATGATTTATACTTGTATTTTTCTAACGCTCATTTGTAGGGATTTTCTCCAAGAGGGAGCACTATTTATGATGGGCTTCATGGGCCACTTGAGGCCATGAACTTTATTTATGATGATCATCCTTTAGAGGATCTTGGAGGGGAGATACACTTCCCATGGTTGACTCCTTTACACCAATCATAAAACACCTTCTCCAAGCATGCAAGAAGGAATGGGCAGCAAGCAAGAGTTGGAGGGAACAATTGTCATCTTCTATTCTATGGCAGTTGAGGGTAAAACTGTGTTGGTTGCACATGAGGAGGCATCTTCCTTCTCCTTTATCATATATGGCATCTAGCATGATCTTAATCATGATTCCACATGCTGAAGATGTTCTTATTCTTGGGAACATGGTTGGAGGAGAGACACATTTGTGGAATGTGTCCTTGGGGAAAGTATTTTCCCACATTCTTTGCACTACATGTTCTAGGGGGAGCATGGGAGACCATATGGCCACTATAGCACATTACTTGTCTATTTATTATGTGGACCATATGATTGTATGTAGCACTTGGAGCATGCCTCTCATGGGCATTTGTGAGGAGCTTCACTATGAGTTACCGTGCTAGAAGGTAATTCATTTCATTTGGATGATATAATGGAGGTGGAAGACCTTCATTAATGGTGAAATTCCCCATTATGACCATCACATCTATCTTGATGAGGCCATGGATCAGCAAGAAGGTTTCCATATAGACCTTCCTTTACTTCATAATGAAAGCTATTTGGTTTATCCACCAAAGGCCACTTTGCACACTTAGGAGGAACCATTGGGAGATGGAATTATTGAAGAAAATTTGAAGCAATGGTGGAGACTGTTGAAGGAGGAGGCCACAAGAAGAAGGGGGGAGATTTTATAGCACCCTTGCGGTTGCTTGAGGACAAGCAACATTTGGGAGTGGGAGACTATAACGTTCCTAAATTAGCTTCAGCTAATAAAAACATTAATTTTTTCTTGTTTATTTTTACATTTCATAATTGATGAATAAATTGTAAAGAAGGACATGTAAAACTTCTGAAAACCAAGAATAAATCAATGCCTATGTGAAAAAAGACATATCTGGGCTATCCAAATAAACTCCTGCATGTGTGAATAGGTTAAATCACAAGAATGGGTCATCTTTGACCAAATCAAACAACGCAGTGTAGATGCATTGAACCTCTTTGAGGGACAACACAGTTCTAGAAGGAGGTTGTAATGTGAAAAGGGTTAAGTGATTCAAGGTGGTTTAGGGTTTGGAAAGACTCCTATATTATAAAAGGAAGATGAGGGCAGCAAGGAAAGGGTTGTTGAAGATTATTTCTGAAGGTATGTCTGCTTAGACATCCCTTGTTGGGGCTTCCTGTTCAGGAATCCCACCTCCTTCCTTGAGTAGCTCTTGGAGGATAATTGTGCTAAACTTCTCCACTATCAGGCTTGGGCCAAGTTTCACCTTACATTACAGCGCTACTCATGTGGAAGGTTGAGCTGTCTTGTGATTTGCAGCAAGTGGAGATCTAGATATGCTCAGATCTAGATGATAGCAGTGGTTCTTCTCAGTGACTATGTCATTTAACCTCCTGGAAGAGTTCATTTGCTGAGTATACTTCAGATCTACATCTTGGCATCAGGCCATTTCATCTTCAGAAGCTAGGGTGTTGTTTCTCTCCCTAAGACAATGTTATCTGCAGATCTACAACTTCAGGGTGTTCTGCTTGCATTTTGGAGGAGAGATCTCCGGTGATTGGATTCATCCTTCACTGTGGTGATCCATAGATTGGCCAACCAATCTATGTTCTATTTATGATCTGATATTCTACATGTTCATGATTCAATGATTTTCTGAATCATTCTGCAGATCTGCATTCTTAGATCTCAGATCTACTTTTGGTGCTTCATGTTTTGAGAAAAACCCCAAGGGGAATGTATAGATCAGCTCTTCTTGTACATGGATCTATATTGGATCTATATTTCTATGTACAGATCTGATCTAGATCTGAAGAATCAATAAATTTCTTCTCCAACCCTAAAAATAACACTGTCACTGTTATGCAGTCTTTTTACATGGTTGTAGCACCTCTTTCTTGAGGATTTCTTCTGTATTATTTCATAAAAATCATGCTTCCATGCTTCATTAAATTTCTGCATAATTCTAGTCCTGGGAAATCATGGTTTTCTAGCCTAGTTAGGAAAGGAGGAATTGTTTAAGTTAGAAAAACTTCTTCTTCTTCTTCTTCTTCTTCTTCTTCTTTTTTCTGAAATTCGACATGGGAGTCCCTCATAACACTATATATCATATCCAACCACTTTCCCATCTTATTTTTACACACATCTTTTAATACACACGTTTTAGGGCCTACATCCTCACTTTTCCCCACATTTTGCCTTGTAAAACGCTGTATAACTTTGCTGCTGTATATTCTAATGAATTTTATGTGTTTTTAAACCTGTATGAGGTACATGTATATAGCTCCACATTGGTAATAACTCAGGTTATTCCCAATCTATAGTTGTTCCTGAAAAGGGAATATTACATAATATATCTTGAAAACCTTGCCAGGAACTAATTGAAATTGCTTCCAAACACAGGAACCATTGCTGAGCACCCTGCTTTAATGAATGAAAAAACATCCTTAAAGCCACGTCTTCATAAATAATTTGAAATTTTTCCAGAAAGTACTCAAATTCCAAGATATGTTGTTCAGCTGGAATATCTTCCTCCTCTCCAGAAAAACTTGGCAAAAGTTTGAATCCTTTATAAGGATATTGATGGAGGATTGTGGGCAGCACCAAGGGTTTTAAAATCACCTCAGTTTCAAGCTAGAAGGAAGCATATTGCTTATGAGGTAGATTGCTATCATCCAAAGAGGATGAATCCTCACCTTTATGCCTAGACTGCGACATATTACCTTCAGGAATAGTACTGCAATATTCATATCTCATTTCATATTTAGGAGATAAATTTGTGTTAAGATCAATAATACAATTGGAAGAAGAGTCTTCTATCTCCAATAAAGAATGTACATTTTGAGCCTTATAATATTTTGAGAAAATAAAGTAGGAAACAATCTTCTTGATATGTAAGGGAAAATAGACCACCAAACCGATAGTGAAAAATAAAACTTCCTTTAAAATATTCCAACTCAGATATATGTATCTTCCACAGTGCTTTCTCATTTTCTTGCCCGCATACTTCCTCATCTAATGAAACCTTCATTAGTGGAGTTTCCAGGTGAATAATACACAACCAAATTTGTATCTAAATCTTGTTCACCATCAATAGATAGATTTTAATACCCATGGAAAAATAACTTTGTGCCTTCGTCCCCAGCAACGGTGCCAAAAAATGTTGTATCTTAAGAGGAAATCCCTCAGTTGTGAAAGGAATCGGTGCTTAAGACATTTTAAAAGTGTGTCCCAAAATTAGTTTTATCATGAGGTCTTTGTTCTATAGCTTTGGAGACTAGTTTTCTAAATCCCTTAATGATATGGAATACTAAAAGAATTCATAATGCCATTCATTGTTGATATATGAATGAAAAGAATAACTATAGGGGAAACTCAAATTAATATGCTGTAAACATAGAATCTACCACTTTTAAGTTTCAGAGGAAATTCATGGAGAGAGAGGAAACTCAAAATAATATGCTGTAAACACAAAATATATTACTTCAAAGTTTCATCACGAGTTTGTGAAGAGAGGGGAAACTCAAAGTAATATGTTGAATACACAGAATCTACTACTTTTAAGTTTCAGATATAATTTGTGAAGGGAGAAGATATGGAGTGAAGGAGCGCACATTAAGGGTATTTAACTCTTACTCAAATATGTAATTAACAGACCGAATGCTACATTAATTCACTTAATTCAAAGAATAAAAGACACAAAATGGCACAGGAAACACGAATCATCATTAACAGTTGCAGGAAACTTACTACTTCTTTCATTTAACCATCAGAAAAAGAAGTACAAAATGTAATCCTCAAGGGGTCCAGTACTTGGCCCCCTTCTTTGATCTTTCTCCCTTCCTTAAATACAAACAAAATTAGTTTGTAATTGCTCGAACTTCTTGAAACTCATAAACTGCCTAAACTGTTAAACTACTTATTACATTTCAATCGAGGACACCATTGTAGCTTCGATCTTAACAAAGAAAATAAAATACACTTGGAATATAATCCCTTTGCTAAGTCTGATTTGTTGTTAATGTGTCTCCTTCTGTTTCAGCTTTGTTGTCCTAACAGTCTCCATAAATGCATCTCCACCCGACTCTGCCCATGCTTTTGCATTTCGAATACTGTCATCATGTCACCTGCTACCTGACTCTGCCTCTTCTGCGTGTGCCTCCTGTGTTTAGTCTTATCTTCCCCTTTGATTTGCATCAGATAACTTACCCGAGTCTCTTTTCCCGCATTCAGACTTTCCTCCATTATCAAGGCATTTCATCGGCTTTACGTTATAATCCTCCTTCTTTCCTCTGATGTGATTTAAAATAGGAACACCTTACCTCCGTATTTGAAGAACTTTGGAGTTCTCTTTTGAAACCACATCGCATCCACCCAACATCCCACTTCACACGCCATTATTTTTTAACTTTTCCTTAGCACTTATCTTTTAAATCTTGCGATGTGTGCTTATGTGATCGGACCCCACCACATCAGGAAACTGCATTTTAAACATTACCGTGGACATATACGTGGAATATTGGTTTTAGGGTCCCACAATATGGTGAGCAATCAATTTGCATCACATATTAGCGAACTTAACATATAACTTAAATGGTAAACAATACAAACGCTAATGTGAAGTTGCGACGTAATCTCCATCGTAAATCTTCGCCAAATCCAACGACCTCGCTGTACCATCTGACACTGCCATCTCTCGTCCTTGTCGCATTGCAACCAAAATAATTTACCTTGCAAAGTCTTAATGCTAAACTCTAAACCCACTGATTTGTGATATGTGTTGGATCGTTGTGCCAACACGTGGCTCCTCCCTTTATCACATCACAAGTTTAAATTCTTACCACATCGCAAGTTATTTTGTTTAACTTGCGAAGTCCTTAACATATAAACTCGATAATCACCATTGCGAATTTGCATTGTGCTGACACGTGGCCCTTCTCCTCATCACATCGCAAGATATATTGTTTGACTTGTGATGTCATCTCATTTGTTAGTCTCTTCCCCTTCAGATCTATGATTCGATCCTTGACGTCTGATTGGCTCCTTTGGAAAATTTCTAAGTGTTTCTGTCTTAGTCTATTTCTCTATTTTCTACCATCGCTGCTCTGCAACTCTGCTATCCTTCCAGAGATTTATTCAATCTTTAAAAGTGATGATCTCTCCTGAGCTTTCGAATGAGCCTGACTTGACCTTGTCTGGTGTGCAATGTTCTGAACATGCCCATCGGTCTGGTTCTTGAACTATTCTGCGCGTGAATAAGCCTGATTTGAGCCCTCCTGCATGATTTTCTCTCTGCTGCTCCTCTGGCTTAGATTAAACCTCAAATTCCATTGCTTCCATGATTTTGGTTTTGGTGCACCTGTGTTGATGAATCCTCATTGAGCTTGTGGTTATCCTTTCGAGCATATTACAAGTTTTTTTGAAATTTTAACAAATGTTCCTCAATGACCTTGAACTTCTCAAAACCTCTCTTGACTTTTAGCTGATTCAAATTAGGCTACAATAGTGATCATGATTATTTTGATGTTTATATATGTATACATGTATGTATGTATGTATGTTGTGTCTTACAGGGCCCTAATGAATCATGATTATTTAATGCTAATTTTTATATGTATATATGTGCGTGTGTATGTCGTTGTATGATAGGATCATGATTTTTTTATGCTAATGATTGTATATATGTATGTATGCATGTATCTATGTCACTATACAATAGTGTTTTAAAGGATTATTCTTGTGCATTAATGCTTCTTATGAAGGTGAATGGAATGAAGAGGTTCTTGGATTATGAGGAATAAAGTGGAAATAGTAACCCTGAGATATCTATGACGTCAGTATCATGTGGACATGAATTGATATTATATGATTGTACTATGCCTATGTTTATGTTATGGATAGGTAATGTTGAAGGGTACATCAACGAAGTTAAAATAGTGTGATTTGCAACATGCTGGGATGAGCATGGATGGCGAAGAGACACTAGAAGCAAGGTTTTTGGTGGGGTGAGTGTGTGGTATATGGATGTGCAATACTAATGTTGTGTATATGTTGCACATGTTATATATTCATTGATCGTACCTATGGTGATGTGTACATGTAACATATTTAGTATTGTATACATATGATGTTGTACACCTATTGTATATATGGTATTGTGTATATATTGCATATGCAATGATAGGTATAGATGGTGTATGTACATGTTGGATGTGCGAAGTTGTGTACATATCATATGGTGCGCATGTTGGAAATGCGGTTTTGTGTGCATATGGTGTTGTGCGCATGTTGGATATGCGGTGTTGTGTGCATATGGTGTTGTGCACATGTTGGATATGTCGTTTTGTGTACATACAGTGCTATGTACATGTTGTATATGAAGTGCTATGTACATATGGTGTTGTGTGCATGTTGTACATATGGTGCAATGTACATAAATTTTTATGTGCATGATTTTACATGTGATGATGTGTGCATTTGGTGTTGTGTACATGTGTACATGTGGTGTTGTGTGAGGTTTTTTCTATGTACCTGGTGTGCATGTGGCGTTATGTGCTTGTGGTGTCGTGTACATGTCGTGCATGTTGTAATGTATACATGTGGTATTGTGTACACATTGTATAGGTGGTGTGGTGTACATTTGGCCTTGTGTACATGTTGTGCAGGGGGTTTTGTGTACATGTGATGATGTGCACATATTGTGCATGTAGTATTGTGTACAAGTGGCACTATGTAAATGTTGTGAAAATGGTACTAATATACATGTCATACATGTTGTGTTGTGGCCATACGGTACTATGTATGTGAATGATGTAGTTGTGGTATCATGACATGTGTATTTGTTGTGTTGTACTCTATATATGCATATTTATTGTGTTGTGTTGTACACATGATGTAGGTATATGTATTTTGTTGTATTGTACACTGGGTGTAGGTGTATGTGTTTTATACAAGTGTAGGAATATGTATTGTGTTTTATTTTACAATGAGCATAGGTGCATATACTGTATTCCAGTGTGGGTGCATGTATTGTGTTGTGTTGTACGTCGTGTGTAGGTGTTTTCATGTGATGTATACTATGTGTATGTGTAAATGGTTGAAGAGGAGAAAAGGCATTGGGTGCTTGCTGAGTGTGGAGACCAATCTAGTGTGTGTACAAAAGAACAAAGGTAGAAGTAAGGACTGATGAAGGACAAGTATCGATATTTTATTTCAATCTTGTTATGCATGTGATCTGTGATTCTAACTTATAATGGTTACTTGTTATTTATGATTATGGTTTATGGTGATTTCATGAGATTCATGATTTTAAAGTATGATGGTTTCATTTTGAGCTAACGAGATGTGATATGTTTATATATGATGATTTATCAAACAACTAGTTTAACTTGTTGTCCTTCACATAGTCCCTTTTTCAATATAGACAAAATGTTGTCCTTCACATGTTAGTTGTCACATCTTGTATATAAGCCTATTTTTGATTTCTCAAGAGGTGATATTTGTGTAAATGAGTTTTTCTAACCATGAAAACATCTGCCGCACTCATTTCCAAAGTTTTAAGTGTTTTCGAACAATTTTCATCACGTTCGTTGCAAAGTGTATCCTAGGTGTTTCACTTGTCGTGAAGTTGTTGCACTGAGGGAAATGCATTGTTTGTATATCATGGATGACCTATGTTTTTGTGTCGTCAATAATTCTAACTGTGTGATCACAGTCAAAGTCTCATAATATTTTAAATCAATCTCAGCAACCCCACACTTAGCCATTTGTGTAAAAGACTCTTGGCCAAGAAACCGAGCTTCACCCTACCTCCATGAACTACAAATTATGAATTATCCGTCCTCTAGTTGTGACCTTACCTCTTGTCACTACTCAACACGTAGTCCCCACCTCCCAAGACTATTTTACTGCATAATTCAGTGCTCAAACCCTGACCTTAGTTCCCAAAATTTCACAATTCCTCTTCCCAAACCGGCCTTAACTGTGAATTGCACAACCTCTATCCTTAATCAAATTCCTTGAGATCCAAATATGTGCAGTTCCACAATGGCTCAACCTCCCTTGTCTCCTGTAACTTTGTAATGTGTTCATTCAGTGGCCATCCCCTCAACCTGTCTCACTAACCTCCAAAACTGCAGAATTTTCTCCGTCAACCCAGCCTAAACTATGCATTACATAGTCACCTTTCTCCTTCACTACTTGAACTGTGCAGTCACTGAGCCCCTTTCATAGCTTTCCATTCGGTTATGGCTCAGTCAATGGATCATTATGCACACTCTTAGACTAGGGTGTTTTGAGGCTAATGTCATCATGTCATGAGTGAATTGCAATAACATGTACCTTGTCATGCCATGGTGAGATGATGAAGAAGGAGATGAAGGATGGGAAAATGCTAAATTAAATTCTTTTATTTTATTATGCAAGTTGATCAATCAAGAGAAATAAAACATACACCATTTTGCGATCACCATTCAAGACTTGAGATAATTGAACTTTCTTTATCACCAAGCCATGCAGAGGTGAAAAGAAAAGCATTCTCAAGCAGTCAATCGACACATAACAAAAAAAATGGCTTGAAATTTCCACATCATCAAGCAGTCTATGTGAGTAGTATCATGTCATGTCATGTCATGAGTTGTCACATGCCACACCATTGTGGTTAATGATGTAAATTATGTTTGGAAAATGTATTGTAAAGTGGAAGTCTAAATGACATTTGTGGAATATGAAGAGTCGTGTAAGATTGAAAAGTCATAGGAAGTCAAACATTCATGAGGGTAGATGAAAATTAATAAGGAAGGTGAAGCATCACTTCCTCATTGTTATATATACACCCTCATTGTAAAAGTACAAGACTTTTCACTTTGGCTCCTCCCATAAAGAATTAGAGAGATAAGCTAGTTCTTTTAGGGAGAAAGGAGTGGCTCCAATGCTCCATTATTAGAGCTAGTGATGTTCATTGTATACATGTTTGTTGGAACTTTTACTTAATACATAAGCCTTCAATGCCAACATGTTCTTCATGCGTGGATTATGAATGTTTGTAAGAATATTTTGTGGATGTTTGTATTTCATGTTTTCTTTCACATGTGCTAAATTAGTTGAGCTATTTCAGTTATTTTAGTACTTATATTGTTGAGAATGTGTTGTAATTGTTTTTATTTTTGTCCCATCCCTGTGGACTATTCCATAGGATACTATACATATATTTCTCATTCATTGGTTATAATGACCGTCACACCTCTTGTGGACTATTTCACTAGATGTTAAACAGATTCTTCTTGTTCATGTGTGTACCTTCTTGGGTGGTACTATTACCTCTCTTTTAGATGCTCACTTTCCTCACTCCCTCCATAGTATAATAAATTTGACATACCCGCAATTGAACACTCACCAGGCACACCTTCTTGCTTTCTTAAGGGACCAATGCATCCCTATCTCTTGCTGATAGTTAGAGCCAAGGAAATTTTTTAAGAATTTAGTAACTGGTCCATATTTCGGATGGAACTTATACACTAAATGGTGTGAGGTATAATTGGGACTTCATATCGTGGAGATCCCCTGAATTTTTGAAGGTCCAGCTATGTCAACACTAATATAATATTATCATATTTTTTGTGACAATATTTCCAGTATAATATCGATGAGAATTTACGAATCAAATGGAAGCATCATTAGAAAATGAAGGTGTGAGAACATATTAATAAAGCGAATTATGGAATAAAGGGGAGAGCAATGGCAAACCAAATAAGAAGAACAAAAATGAAGCACATATTGTTAACGAATGTAGCCAAGTGATCAAATATATAAGTTCCATTTTGAATCGATGTGGAGTAGTCGTCAAATTCAATTGAGCATAGAGTAGTTTTTGACTTTGAATAAATAATGGAATAGTTATCAAATATTATAAATGAAAAGACATTCTTAAGGCTACCATTTAAACAACATTTTCTGAAGGTCCTAAGAAAATGTGGTAGGAAATGGAAAGACAATGCTTCAATGTGACATTATATCGAGTCTATAATTATTTATGAATATAATATTTGAAGGAAAATTTTCCTATAGCGTAGCAAGTCATTTCAGAAATAAAGATTTTATCATTAGCATTAATAGTAAATTAAATTTTCCCACAAAATTTGAGATTCGATGCCTAGTTGGCGTTCATGGATTTCTAGTCCATAGTGTAAGCCTTGTCCAGAAAATATTTCATTTTGGGTCAGTCAATCATAGACATTCCTGATTCATATCAAACTAAAATTTTAGATTCCAATGTCCTGTTAAAGAAGTGGAAAAACTACAAATAAATATTATCTATCAAAAGCATACAAAAATTGAATGAAAAAAATAAATATTTTGGTAGCATCAGAACATAAAGTAAGACATATGAAGTAATAAGATTGGTTAAGTATTTTTTTAGTACAATTAATAGAAAATCTAAGTGACAAAAAATTTAGTAGAGATGTATTCGTAGTAGCATAGAATTCAAGAACAGGAAATCATGTGAGTAGAAAACACAAAGAGCTAAATGATCAATTTGGTGAAGGATGTTTGACATGTAGATGATTCACTTATTTTATGCTTGAATGAAAGACTTCCAGGAATGGAAATCACATGTTGGACTCATCCGTAGAGAGAGCGAAAAGGATGCCCATGGATTGCAGAGGAGCTACCTAGTGGTTCTTGGTTGAGATTTGCAAGAATTAGCCATCAGAAAAGAAGAAGAATTCATAGTAAGGCTCATATACATTCATATTCCTATCCAACTAGAAGCTATTGTGGCTTAGTTACGTATGCAAACTAGTACACATGGTTGATGTACATTAAGGATACTTCTACAACAAGTAGTGAGCCAAGAAATTTTTCATTCTTGCTTGGGACAAGCAAGGAATTAAGGGCGAGGGAGATATTTTAGGGGTCTCTTAGACCTATGTTTGTCATCATATATTATGTATTATGTATATTTCATTAATACTTGGTAAATGTCTAAGGTAAAGTAAATGAAAGTTGGTTGAGAGTAGGTACAGGTGCTCCAACTATATTGTCTATGTATAAATAAACCTGAAGTCTAATAGATATTTGGATGGAATTCCTTCTCAAATATATTGTTCTTTATGGATTAGCATATGTGTGTTCTTTTTTTTTATCATTGCAATGAATTTTTTCTAGCATATGGTATGTCTATGATAGCTGTACAAGGAGAAGGACCATGTTGCAACACTAGAATGAGCAGGGGTGTATGTGTAGAGAGACCTTCTTGCGACACAAGAACCAAAAATTGGGTGGAGTTTGAGAAGAAATTTGTTGCAACACAAGAACCAACAAAGGAAAATAATTTCCAAGAGAATCATAAAAAGGGAAATGAAGCTACAAAGCATAGGAAGAAATCAGAAAACATGTGACATGCACAATACCACAGGAGCCTTGTTCTTCTATGAAAATTTAGAAGAAAATACATAGGACGAAGAAGAAACATAAATTTATAGGTTCACTTTGTTATGAAACCAGCTCACAAAATAGAAGTAAAGATAGATCAACGACTTAGAAATCAGCCTCTTCTATGGGGAAATATCCTCTACATTACATAAAGGAATAGTTCGTGGATGATACAAATGAAAAAACCTCCTTTCTATATATAGGAGTCGAAGGGGTCACAATATAATCATAGCCGACATAATAATGACAATGTAAGGGAACAACAATAATAATAGTGGGCTTCTATGGGGCACAATAATAACAATATGAAAACTACATGGGCATAAAAATAACAACTAGGTGGGTGCATTAGCAATTACAATAAGGGGATATACTAGTATTATAGGGACCTAGCATGCCTCTCTCCTTCAAAAACATTTTGTCCTCAACGCTTGAGTAGTTCTGGATGATTTTGTAAAAAAATTTCATCCTCCCATGTCGAATCTTAGCGGGTAAGTTCTTCCACTTGATGAGATTCTATGAAATTGATCGATTTCATAGTTGTCGAGTTCTTCTTTCCGTGACTACTCCAGGTTCCAATATGATTTTTCCTTCCTCTTCAATTTCTAGAAATATTTTTTTAACTAGGATCGTGTCACCTATAACCATCTTTAAGCATGAAACATGGAAAATTGGCTGCACTTGGGAAGATGCAGGAAGCTCCAATTTGTATGCCATAGTACCAATATTTTGAAACACTTGTAAGGACAATAATACTTTGGTGATAATTTACTATCCTTGTTAGCTTGCTCGAGGGACATTTGTTTGTATGGTTGTATCCATAAAAATACTCATTTGCCTACATCAAAAATTCTTTCGCTGTGTTTTCATCTGCCTATTGTTTCATTTGATTCTGTGCCAAAGTGAGGTTATACTTTAACATTTTGAGACCTTCTTGTTCATGCTCAATGTGATCTTCCACTGCTTGAAAACTATAATTTTCTATTAAATGTGATGTGATAGAGTGTGGACGATATCCATAAATTTCCATAAATGGGGTTATTTCTACTGCAGTATGGAAGGAAGTGTTATACCACCATTCAACTAGAGGTAACTAATTGACCCATTATTTTTGTTTATTAGATACAAAGAAACGAAGATATCCTTCCAAAAATTTGTTCACTATCTCATTTTTCCCATTAGATTGAGGATGATATGATGAGCTATGAGCTAATTGAGTACCAAAACAAGAGAATACTTCCATCCAAAAAATTCCTTTAAAAATTGGATCTTTTTCTCTTACAATAATATTTGGGTTTCCATGTAGCTTTTGAATTGTTTCCATAAATGCAGTAGCAACTATACTGGCTTTAAATTTATGAGATAATGCACAAAAGTGTGCATACTTGGTAAGTCTATCAGCTACCACCATGATGAAATTATTTCCTTCAAACTTGGGTGAACATGTGATAAAATCCATTGAAACATACTCCTAATGTTGAATTGGAATGGATAAAGGTTGTAACAGATCTGGGGTCTTAATTGTCTCAACTTTATTTTGTTGGAAAACCAAACATTCTTCCACAAACTTCCTAATATCAAATTTAAGGACATCCCAAAAAAATTCCTTCTTGACCCTGTGGTAAGTTTTTAAAAATCTTGAGTGCCCTCATAAGGGAGAGGTGTGAAATTATAAAATAATCTTGTGTTTGAGTTGGGAATTCTTACAAATATATAACCGATCTTTGTACCATAATGAATCTTTTTTCCAGCTAAATGTTTTAGATGTATTGTGATCTTGCTGCAACTTTTGAATGAGCATCCACGCCTCTTCATCATTCTTCCATTCATCCATTTCTTTGGTTATCCACTCAGGTTGGATACTAGACATGGAACAAAGCAATGATTCTGCATCCTCATCCTTTCTTGAGAGTGTATCTACAACAAAAATTTTCTTCCCTTTTTTTTAGATGATTTCAAAGTCATAACCCAACATCTTTGCGACCCATTTTTGCTGCTCTTCTGAAGAAAATATTTTTTCCAAAAACTATTTAAGACCATCATGATCTCTTTTTACCTTGAAGTGTCCTCCCATTAGGTAAGGTCGTTATTTATTTAGTGAATGTAGTATTCCAAACATTTTCTTCTCATAATAAGGTTTCTATAAATACTTTCATTTGATTGGATGACTTTCAAAAGAAATGGGTCTTCCTTTTCATGAGACATCACATTCCATAATAAAAAAATTTTGTGAAGTATGGCATAACTAATATCGATGCTTGGCACATTTCCTCTTTAGTGTGTTCAAATGCCTCAGTTGCTTAAGGATCCAATAAAAAGAATATTTATTCTGTATGATCATAAAGGTGTCAATATTATCCCATAATTCTTAACAAACTTGTGATATTACCCTGTTAACCCAAAAAATCCTCGAATACTCTGTATGGTTTCGGGGATTTTCCATTCCTTAATGGATTTAATTTTGTTAGGGTTTACCTTAACACCCTCATGGGACACAACATGGCCCAAATATTCCACCTCTTGTACTCCAAAGAAACATTTGGAGGTTTTTTCATATAATTGTTTCTCCTCCAATAGTTTGAGCACCATGTCAACATGTTGAACATGATCCTTCCGAGATGTGTTGTAGAGTAGTATATCATCAAAAAATACTAACAAAAATTTTCGAAGGAAGGGTTTGAAAATGGAATTAATTAAACCTTGAAATGTGGAAGGTGCATTAGTAAGGCCAAAAGGCACGACGAAAAAATCATAATGACCCTCATGAGTTTCGATTTTTTTTTTCAGAATGTCTCTAATCTTCATTCTTATTTCATGATATCCCGAACAAAGATCCAACTTGGTGAAGTAAATTTATCAATGTAATTCATCCAATAATTCATCAGTTACAATAATGGGAAATTTATCTTTAGTATTTATCTTATTTATCTCCATATAATCTAGGCACATGCACCAAGATCCATCTTTCTTATGCACCAATACTACTAGAGAAGAGAAATAAATTTGACTAGGTTGAATTATATCGACCTCTAGGATTTCTGCAATCATACCTTCAATCTGACTCTTTTGGGCATAAGGATCTTTGTAATGCCCGATGTTTGGAGGAGCACTTGCTGGAATAAAATGAATATCATGATCATGATCACGAATAGGTGGGAGCCCTTTGAAAGTTTCAAACACCTTGGAATGATTGTCTAAGAATTTTTGGAGATCCGGAGAAATAGATAATTTTGATGTTTGAACCTCTAGTTAGAATGTTTGTGCAATTATGCCTCATTGTTATTTATTTTAAAGAATTTTCATGACATAATAGCTTATTATATTTCTCAGTTTCCCTGTGATACCTCGTAATTCAACTTCCTTTCCTTCCAAAAAAAATTCAAGAAAAGTTCTTGAAAATTAAAATCTATTGTCCCCAAATATTGTAGCCATTGGACTCCTAGTACAACATCAACATCACCCATTTGAATCGAGAGAATTGGACTATTCAATACATATTCCCCCATGGTTAACTTGATATTATTGAACTTTCCAGAGAAATTTATATTTCCTCCATTTTCAACCATCACTTGACACTCTGGTGCTAAGTATAGGAAAAAAATTCAATTCCATGGCTACCTTACAATGAATAAAATTATGGGTACTACCCAAATCAATCAACACTATTACATTTTTATTATTGATATTTCCTTCTATATTGAGAGTTTGGGGAGTGGTAATTCCTACCACTACGTTAAAATATAAGGTAAGATTAATTTATTGTTTGTCTAGGGTTGGTTCCTTGTGTATATCCTCTTATTTTGAAGTTTCTTTTTTATTTTCTTCCTTCTCTTCAAAATATATGTAAAATAATTTCTTCTCATCATACTTATGACCTTTAGTGTATTTTCTATCACAACTGTAGCAAAGAAATTTTTCTATTTTTTCTTCCAATTGTTGTGTTGTCAACCTTGTAGGTTGTGGAAGTCTAGGAGTATCAACACTTCCATCTTTATATTTGTGAGTGGTAGGCTTCCTTGTCACCATATTTTTTCTTTCAATTTTTCTTGCCAACCTAAATGCCTTCTCCAATGAATTAGGTTCCCAAAGGTGAACCTCATGTTGGAAGCTATCCTTTAAAGTTCCTATGAATAAATAAATATTGTGTTCCTCTAGAATATCACTTACCCTTATATTCAATTTATTTATGTCCTCAATGTGCTCCACCATTGAACCCATTTGTTTGAAATTTATCAATTGGCTAAAGAAGGTGTTTCCCTTTGTATCCTCATAATGTGTTATCATTTCCTTCATAAAAATTGACCAAGTGACATTTTTTTACGAGAGAAAAGCCATCGATACCATAAAAATGTATTGGGTTCTAAATATAAAGTTTTAATTCGTATCTTTTGTGTGTTTTTCACATTATGGAGACTGAAAATTGCTCCATATGTAGTATCCATGTTACGAGATCCTTCCCATCAAACTTCCTCATATCGATCTTTGGAATATGGTGGGTCTTAAATCCAATTTTATAGTCTATGAAATCATGATTAAAATTTATTTTTTTCTCATCATGAGTTTTCTTTACTACCTTTTCACAATTAGTAATCTTTTCTTGTAGGAACTTTGTCAAACCTTCAATATATTTCTTCAAAACTTCCACGTTTCCTTTTAGTTCTGCTTATATACCTTCTATGTCATTCTTCAAACCATCCATGTCTCATTTTAAGCCATTTATGTCACCTTTTAAACCATCCATGTCACCTTTTAGTTCTTCTTTGGTTTCTCTTTGTGAGAGCGGAATTTGTTTCACTTGGTCTCGTAATTTTGATATATCATGTTGCACTTCTTCCTCTTCCTGTGTCATAGTAGAGTTTTCTGAGGGCTTAATGGGTGTGGAAATATTTTTAGAAGGTGTTTTAGAACCCAATATTGATATAGATGCTTCAATTTCCCATTAGAATCACTTCAAACTTATTTTTCAAAAAAAAAGTTACATAATTAAAAAAAAAAAAAAACAATTTACACACATTTTTCTTGCTTTTGAGGAGCTCTATATAGAAATTAATGATACAAAACAAACTAGTCCGTGTGCTTTCGATTACTTTTTACAAAATTCAAATATGATGCTCGAAACTAAAGTTATGATTATTTTTCTTTGGCCACATGTTTGAGATGAAATTATGGAGTCTAAAAAAATCCTAACTTCCTCAGATCATATCTCCAAAAATATAGCGAACCAAGATCTAAAATTTTTAAACAAGATTCATTAAGATTTCTACTCCACATGGTAAAATTTTTAGCTTCTGAATCCTTGTAGAATAAATGTTATATTGAAAAGTACAATATTTCATGTTTGAAGAAGTGAAACCCTAGAATCAAAAGCTTTGATACCAAATGTTATGAAACTAACTCACAAAATAGAAGAAAATATAGATCAACGACTTAGAAATTAGCCTCTTCGAGGGGGAAATTTCCTTTATATTACATAAAGGAACAATTCTTTGATGATACAAATTACGAAAGCTCCTTTGTATATATGGGAGTTCAAGGGGTCACAATATAATCCTAGCCGACATAGCAATAACAATGTAAGGGCATAACAGTAACACTATTGGGCTTCTATGGGGCACAATAATAACAATATGGGGAATACATGGGAACAAAAATAACAATAAGGGGGCTACACTAACAATAATAATAAGGGGATACACTAGTATTAGAGGGACCTAGCACAATTTTCCTCAAATCATTGTATTCATCAATTATTAAAAGGAATAAAATGTTGGAAAAAATCAAGAAGGCCCTACATCATTGAGTTTAAATCATATAATTTAGATTGAGGAGTAACCAAACTTGTGAAGGATTGGATTTCACTTATTATGCATCTAGAGTGTTTGGTGACATATGGAAAAAAGGGAATCTAATAACTAATCCTCAAGGAATAGAAAATATAAAACTTTGATAAAAGTGTATATATGGATGATATCAATATCTAAGAAAATTCCATCCAAATAATTGAGGGAAAACATGAACTATAAGATACAACCAATTAAAAAGAGGGGAATCTCAGATATGGAAAGGTTCTATATACAAATATGCATGATATATGGGGGAAGGACCAAGAATAGAAATGGAAAAAAATTATGGAAACATATGAAGAATGAATGATGCCAATAAGGGAACATTTCCAAGGTCTCAATAACCTTAGAGAAAAGTGGGAAAAAAACTTAGAGGTCCATAGGTCTAAATGGGACAGTGGAAAAAGGAAATAAAATTAGAGGAATAAAAATCCTCTCAGGTATGGAACTAGGTGGACAAATTGAAATAGATAAGAAATAGCTTGCCTTATAATGGATTCTACACTTAGTTTCAAGGCACCATCACCTATCTATAATATGTATTTGTATGAGGAAGATTTTATTTTTTGGAAAAAAAAAATTGATGATAGGTACTTCCTATGAAATAAACTCCTTGAATACCTTCCTAGAGTCTTACTATGGAAGAAGTAAAAACGGAATAATTTTTTTTGTGAGAATTATATCATCACGAAATCTTACTTTATCATGATCCTAAATGGAACCCCAATACATTTTTGGGGTGTGTTCAATTAACGACCTTTTCCTCACACTTATATAATCATGTTGATTAGATACTTTCTCACTAGGAAACTGAAAAATTATAGTTGTAACCCATAGGTCAAAAGGGAATTCTCTAAACCTATATTTATCCTCATCACAGACTATGATTTCCTTAACTCTCATCTACACGTACAATCCTTGTCTGATACTAAACAAGAGGATATTGACAATTGCAAGATACAGACATAGGTGTTGGCCAAAGAAGGTACATAAGGATGTGCTAAGAGGTTGTAATATACCATAAAATGCATAAAGTGGAGAGACCCATTTAATATTCACAATATTATAGTGGCATAGGAAAGGGTACACAAATTCATCAAATGCATGGAAATTAATTTTTAATCTTAAAATTTTGTTACATTATGATTTGGATTTCTACGCAAAATATAATAGTGAATATAATATGACCAAGGAAAATGGGGTTGCATTGTGGAGAAAATTTGAAAGGAGGAATGTTGATTTCTTCACTTATGACACACAAGATATCAACTGCAGTATCAACAATATCCATGGTGGTTATTCTCACTCCAAATAATATTGAAAATGTAACTAGGATTGGCATTCATTTATTGTAATCGTTCATTAATTGATGATGTAGTTGTCAAAAGAAAATGTAATTATTAATGTACGTGTCAAAAGGAAAAAGAAAATAAATTATTTGTAAAAGAAAAATATTATTATTGTAAATGGGGTTCTTGGCCATCTTGTTTTGGTCCTATGTCAAAGCACCCATTGAGTTCTCTAGGGGTCTTGTTTACAATCCAAAGGGTCAAGGTCATGATGTAATAGCCTTGGGGGGCTCACGCAAGAATAATTAAAAATTAAAATTTATTTTGTGGAGTCTAGAAGCCTCCAAGTGATGGGTCGGCCAAACAACACCTAGTCTGCCTAGAGAGTCTAATTCACTCACATATGAAGGCTATATAAATAGGAAATCTCACATAATTTGATGAAAGACAAACATATTCATTCATATTCTATGATACAGTGAGAAATAGAGAGGTAATTTGATCCAGCTCAAGAGCCAAAAGGAGAGCCAATTTTCTGTGGAGAGGAAATAAGACAAATATGTGTTTGTTGGGCTCTCACGTGTGATTTATCTGCAGGAACTAGGGTTTCCATAGGTGAAAGTTTTTGTAGGAATATTGTTTGGTTTGTTGGTTGGCTCATCACTTGGTTTTTGACTTGGTGTTGGTATTCAAATTCTTTATTGTAGAGATTCTATAAGAATATATTATTTCTATGTTATCCCCTCTTAGGGTTTTTCCCTAGCTTTGAGCCTACTTCTGGTTTGCTTTGTGTTTGCATTGAGACCTTCTATTTTGGAAATTTTCTTGATGAACAAAAATAATAAGTGATGCTAAAATGTCTAATTGAATTTCACAAGAAATTCCCAAACAATAAGAGATATCAATTTAACTAAAGATCTAATAATTCTGCCCTAGGATTTTTCAACATGGTATCAAAGCTAGGGGTTTGGTTAATGGGAATAAAATAATATCATTCTAGAAATTCATATCCTAAGGGAATCAATATCACCAAGCCGAATTTGAGGAAGCATTGAAATCTAATTTATGGGCATATATTTATAGCCCTAACTACAAAAATAATGCTTCAGAGTTCTTCTAGTCCAACGAGGACTTTTTCATGGTTCAAAAATCCTAAACAAGAATATACAAAGAATATTAAATTATCCCTCTTGATATGTCATCATTTTTCAAATAAAAAAAAATGATTTGAAGTCTCCCATTAAACCCTAGTACCTTTAACTAGGTTGAAGGCCTATTCTTCAATAGAAAGGGCGTGCAAAGGACTATTATTGTGAAGTGAGGGCTATATCAAGAAAAATTCAATAAGGCCACAATCTCCAACATTAGAGAGATGGTATAAAAGTGTGATTTCAATATCTACACCATTCAGCAAATTATGGTATGTATGCTAATTCATTTTTGTGTATTAAAAGTCCTATATTTTTAAGATTCTTCTATGAATGATCTTATTTCCATAGCCCAAGAGAGGGATCAAACCCTCTTGAATTTCTGAAGCTATGTTCTGGAAGCCCTAGATAATATTTCAAGTTTATATCTATGCAAATAGAATTCTCTCAGTCACTATTGTAAATAATATGTCATAACTCTCAAGGATAGGGTCATTAAAAAGATCAAAATTATCCTGTGCAAAAGTATGATCCACGAAGGTTCTGAGTACAATCCATAGCGAGATCATTTTTACCAAAAGGAAGGTGTCATCACAAAGATTGAATTTGTGCATGAGTCATATTTTCTAGGGTATCAAAATTCATGTAACCATAAGAAGGGATATGCAATCGAGTTTTTTTAAGAGCTATATTGAGCATAAGTCCACAGTCAAGGCTACATCGAGTTTATTGAAGTTCTAAAGTTTCTTTAAATAATAATACACACACACACACACACACACACACACACACACACACGGTGAGAATTACATCAGCTAGTGAATTTGACCTTGAATTGGAAAAAGGTACATCTGTTTTTTTCAAATTAACAATGGTATTAGTAAAAGGAATTTCTTGTAAAATAATGTCAAGAATTTATGTAGGAATCCTAGTTTGAGAAACCCTAACCCTAGGGTATATACTTCAGTAAACAATATATTGTTTTTGGTCACGTTGGAAAGGCAAGCTACATGCAGATATCATGTGTGATAGTGAGCTAGTGCAAAGAGATTTGTACAATTATAATTAGCATACATGTAGCACATAGTTAAGTGTGACCTATACAATTTAGGGTGGCTTCATAGAAAGAGAAACAATCTATTGATAGTGAGAAAAACATCAGTCCAAAGGGAGTCTTATGACATAAATAAAAATTTCCATGGGAATCTCCAGCATTCACCATGTTTGTGCTTTGTGAGGAGAGAAATAAACTAGAGGGAAACTATAACTATCAAGGGTGGAAGAACATTATAGACCTCATGTTTATAGAGAATGATTTCTTAGACATTGTTCAAGGGAAGGTCACAGAACTAGACAAGAAGAACATGGATGAGTGGAACAAGTTCTTCAAAAAGTGAGATAAGAGCCCAAAGGATACTAATTGAACCCATCAATGATCATATCATTATGTTTTTGGAAAAGCTTAACAAGGCCAAGGAAATATATGATGGGCTAAACAAATTGTATTGTGTCAACACTTCAAGACAAAAAATAGCCTTAAAGAGCAGGATTTACAAGATCAGGATTCCATTTGAAGAAGACATTGGAACATATCTAGTCAAGATATCTTAGTTGAGAGATCAGTTGTAGGCCCTTGGTTAAATGATATTTGATGCAGAAATGAAGAAAATTATAATGACTGCTATGTGTCAAGAATGGAGCTCATTTGTTTCCAACATCTATGAAAGAAAGGAGTGTTGAAATGGCAACAAGAAATGGCACCCCAAGGGGGATTCTGATTTAATTTCCCTAATTAAATTGGAAGAGAAATTACAATTTCATGTCATGAAAACTTATTTCTTTTTAACTAAGTGAGAATGAATGAGTTAGCCTAGAAAATTCAAGATAGAGGTCAAAGAGGAGGCATGTAGAGTTTTTTCCTATTTTTAGGGGGTCCAGATATAGTTATTTGTGAATTGTAATTAGTTAACTCAATTAATTGAGATAAATCAGTTTAACTAAATCTAACTGAGAGATGAGCTAGTGATAGGTCTAGTGAATTAAATATTATTTAATTCGAAATTATTGGTCAATCAATTAACTGATAATTCACTATAAATAGCTATTGCATGTCATTTCTAAGGAAGGCTGAGTTGAGACTAAGGTTAAATGGATGATAACTATTAGTTGTATAATCATAAAATTGTACAATTCAATTATAGAGTCACATGGAGGCCTAGGAAGGATTGCATAATCAAACCAAGGGATTTTCCTATTTAATTACGCAACAATTCCTCATGGAATGTGTGATCAAGACATGCTAAGCATGTTATAAAATTATATATTATAGAGCAATGGAACACAAAAAATATGCATAAACACAAACACAAAAATAACATATTAAACAAGGGAGACACAAATATATGTGGTTCACCCAACTTGGGCTACGTCCACATAAACAACCAGTCCTTCCTTTTTATTATCCAGTAAAATGAAGAAAAACAACCTTCAGCAGATCAAATGTATTACCATCTACTCTCTCACACAGTCCTCTTTTCTATTTCTGGCTCAGAATATACACTCGATACACAACCGTAATTCAATACCCTCATACAACAAAGGGGTTTCCTTTTAGGGAAAAAAATCCTAAATTAAACATAACTTCTACCATCATATCATCTGCCTAATGAATGTCTCAGATTGATTACGAAATTACCATATTTTACAAGGAAATTTTACATTTTTTTCTAGCTTCAGTGGCGCTAGCTCCGAAATCCCCCACCAAAGGGGGGCTCCAAAAGGTCACCGCCACCCCCCCTGGACCCCCCTGATGGAAATCAAATGATGGGTGGCATTGTTGCCCTATTAAGAACAAGGTTCGAAAGCAACGATACATCTAAATAAAGGAAATAATTAGGCTCCACACCCAACAATATCCCACTTGGAGACTAATTGTAGCAACTCCACTGCTACTTCATTTTGTTGAACCCTTAGTTAAACTGAGAGGGGGGGGTGAATCAGTTTAACACATTCATGGACTTTTAAAACTTTTTCATTAAAACTTATTTACACCTTCATTTCATATTCAACTTAATATGTGAGTAGTCTTAGAATGTGAGCAGCAAGTATTAATATAATGTAACAGTAGATTTAATATGAGAGCAACAAGTATTGAGCAGATGAGATAAACCATATCAACACATAAACATCATGCACAGAGACACCAGATATAAGTGGAAACCCATAAAGGGAGAAAACCACATCTTATTATTGTTGTGATGCAAAGGCAAGCTCCAACCCCCTCTCACCACTGATTTTCTGTAGGCACCAACCTACAGGAGGCTCCTACCTCAATTCTGCAAGCTACAACTTGCAAGGAAGCTCCAACTCCCATCTATTTTCGGCAGGCACCAACCTACAGGAGGCTCCAACCTTAGTCAACTACAACTGACATCTATCAAGCTACAACTTGATAGGGAAGTTCCAACTTCCTTACTCTTTCAAAAGAAAAACACTTGCTGATTTACCTTGGATATCAGCTATGTTCTGTACCTTCACTTCTGCTATTCAAAAGTCCTCATATCTGTCCTTATATCATTTATGCATATTCTCAGATTCACTATCATCTCCTCCTTCTTCTTTTCTCAGCTCCTCCTTCTACTCTGCCTCACTGCTTCATTTCTGCATTCTCTGACTTTTCACAGCATCTCGTTATGTTCCTCCTTCTTCTTATCCTCTCTGCCTCAATTCCATACTCTGCATTCTCTATATTCACTCTCTACAACCTCTCTAACCCCTTTGTGCATATCAATGTGATATTATATATAGAGTTCATCACATGAATCTTTACATTCCTCAGGGAATTTGAAGTGAATAGTCTTGACTTTTTTCCTTCTGTCTTCTCATTTATTTTACTCACTCATTTAGAAAAATATAACAATATGCATTAAATTCAATATTACAGTGGGAATTTTGTTTTCCTACTGGAGACTTGCCAATGCATCACAAACAACAAAAAAATAATTACAACATTTACATTCACATTTTCAGTTACACATTCTTTGTTTACCTCTGTTAGGACCACATTTTCAACCATGTGTTTATTCACCTGTTCATTGTACTTTTGTGCACCTGCTGCATATATAACTTCTTTTTCAAGTTTATCCTCAAATAAATATAAATCTAGGAAATGTCTGTTCATTATTAATCTCTGTGCTCGAGCTCTCTGCTTACACCCTCTCTGTCCATATAATATACTTTCAAATCAACCCCCTTCAGACTTTTTGGATCATTGTACATTTTTCTGCAACTGTCTCTCTCTCTTTCGTTGCAGTTGTGTAACTGCTGCACACATAACTGTCTTTTAATATAATAGCTGATTTTAAATTTGGGCAAACTTGAATTAATGTGGAAACTTCATTTTTCCATGGTTATAAAACCATACGTATAAATTCATTCATATTTCAATCTTTACAATATTTCATACGGGGCCATATATATTGGGACCCACATATTCCAAAGTCTTCAAAGTGAAAACGCCTTTTGAATAGTTTTTTACTACGTAACCTTTGGTTTAATCAACTCTCGACATCTTCAAAACTTTGGTTACAATTTCTGAGCTCGACCATGGCAAATATCACCAACTTAACTCGTTCTAAACTTCATATCTCAATATTTGACTTGGGATTTTATATTCAACTGTGTATGGTTTAAAATAAACCTCAATGCTCCAGGCATACGCGGAGGAAACCTTTGAATAGACCCACTAAATTACATTGGATTCACGAAGCTCAATTAAATTGACTTTCGCTTTCCATTTTCTTCACCTTGCAACTTCATTAATGATCCAATGGTGGATAATTCATCACTATTTCAACCTCTGATCCTACAGAAATCGTGCGGTTAACTTGCACGAGGGTTAATATTCGATAGTTGTGTGATGGACTGGGCCCCAACACTTAAACGTCCCTTCTCATCTAACGACAGACAAGCTGTTGCACAGGCCTTTACAATCCAACGGATATCGCACGGTGAAGTTGCACGGATGATAATGCGCGATGGCGCGCTGTGGAAATGGTTTTGCGAATTCGATCAGGGCCACGTGTCAGCCGCTCTATGGAATCACTCCGATTTCTTGAAAATTGCTTGCCCGTCGAAGGTGGTGCGATGAAAACTATGTGGTGTTCCAAACCCACTTTTACTGTTCACTCCTGCATGGTTCCGCGTTGCTCTTTAACTCAGGGTTCTGTCTGTCTTTATTATTTATAAATTTTTCTTCTACTCACAATTCCATTCTTTTATACGTTGACCCTTGGTTCATCAGCATTTTACCACGGTGCTTTCATCTGTTACGACGCATAGCTCCATTCACACTACGCATTTAACTATGGTTTCGCCTCTCCTTTTGTGACATCGATCCTTCCAACGATCGATAGGACCTTAGTCCATATGGCCCTTCAGATATATATGTGCAGAATCTCGAATGAACCCTTATTTCAGAGTTATTCGATCAATACAACACATCTAAGTTTGGAACAAAGGATCTTCATATATCTATACTAACCCTTATTTTATTCAATTCAAACGATACGTCATATATCCTCAGTGCATCAGAATTGTTTATAAATCAAACCATTGGCATTAAACCTTAACACAGAGCTTATCATGCGTTTCTCATATATTTTCTTATTGAACTCAAGGCCCACCACATAGAGGTTAAATCAATAATAGAGGCAATTTGGGAAATCGGTCACTCTGTGATCGATTCACAGAAACTTACAATCACTGCTTCAAATTTTAACACAAAGTTTCAGTATGCACTTCTTATACGCTCTCTCTCTGGGACTTAAGGCACTCCTCATGCAGAGTCTCTTGATTCTGGCTAGATCTTCAAGTCAAAATCAACAACCCTTCTCTAACTCTGCCTCTGACCAGGATATGGATTTTCTTTGTTTATCTACAGAACTCCAAAAAACCTTCGCCACAGAGTTTATTTATTCGACACACACCACACCTCATAATTGCACACCTCAGCATCATAGACCTATTTAGACCCCCAATTATAGAGTCTCACACTAACCCTACTACAGTATTGCCATTAATCCATTGGTTCCAATACACACAATTCCACAGTTCTTCATCAACATATACAAATGAAATCAACTACAAAACCCTCCTTCAATTAATTACCCTGTCTCTCCCTATCAGCTCTCTCCTTTTCCATCTCCTTTGCCTCTGTTTCCTCTGATGTCTCTGCTGCCTTTCTCTGCTACTTTGCTTCTCTCTTTGCCTTGTTGTTGTTTTAGGTGTTCCTCCTTTGCCATCTCCGTTGCCATCAATGACAACAGTTCCAATAGTCTCCCCCTTTGGCATTGATGGCAACACATCCACCAATAATCCAATGCTTCCTCCAAGTCTTCCTCTGCCTAGCTTCTTTTAGAAGACCCTTTCTTCTATTACCTTCTTTTCCCCCCCCCCTTTGACATCAACGGCAAAGGGTTGCATATTTCTCAGTGTAGATTCTGTCTTTGCATTTCTTCTCTCTGATTTTGTACCCTGCTGCTCCAAATTGGTGTACATTGAGAGAACACTTTTAAGTATTATTGAACTTGAATATACACTGTAAATTGATACAATTCAAGCGCATAGACTTCTTTCACTTGTATAGAGCTAAAAGTGAAGATAATGACACTTCATAGAACATATTGTACTAGCTTTATCTAATCAGAGATGTATGATTGGATCAAAAACTAAAATACTGAGAAGGCTTCAAATATACTTCTGTCTATGTCTAATGCAGTGAGCCAATATATTTCTGTTGAGGAAGATTGTAGATGGAGTATGTCCTCTTTTGCAATACTAATCTGCAGTACCACACCTGTTCAATTATGATAATGATGCCAATATATCTTTTATAGCTATGATTCATCTGTACTACATGTTGTTTGTAATCTATGCTAGACTACTGACAGGGATAATATACTTAAATATTGAAAGGTCGTTGTTGCTGTTGTGAACAAGTGAATCAAACTAGAACTTTCAACTTATTGTGAGATCAGGAAATATCCTTTAATGTGATAGGCCAAATGAATTTTACTGCTTGCACACAGTACTTTCAAAGCAAACCCTTCAATGTATTGGTCAGTCTTACTTATCAATCATGCAGTTTTATTTATAGCATGAGGAGGTATGTATGTCAATGATCAATCTCTCTTTAAAGGTGAATCACTAGCAAATCCTTTGTGCTGAAGTAGGATTTAGATGATTTTTAAAAAAAAATTGAGCTTCAGATGGTAATCACAGCTAGTCCTTTATTCTTCAGATACTTTGACTATTCTATCAGAATGAACTTCCACTAAAGCATATTCAAGATGTTTAATTGAAAACTCAGCGAACAGACTTCACACAGTTTTGTAACTGATCTTTAAAAAAAATAGGCCTTGAAGGTATACATGTACCAACTTCAGGAAGGCATGGAATTATATATAGAAAAATATATTGCTTCGGTTCTCAATATACTAATTCAAGTGTAAATCAGATATTGATCCTTTAGCACTGTTACTGCCCTTTTCATGCTGAATGCAGATAACCCTGGGAATTTTACCTTGATGCATTCTTGCCATAGTCCTTTGATCCTAAGGACCTGTATCATACTATTGCTCTATGACAACACTTGATATTCTGTTGATAGGCATGCTGCTTGTACCTAAACACCAATTGATATTACTTTGATAAATCATGCAGAGATTTCAATTCATCTTGCACATTAACCCATAATTGATGCATCCTTGATAAGTTCTATTATTGATCTCTCCACTGTTCACACCAACAATCATCAATATATTGAATATGATCTTGGCATTATTTACCACTCTTCTTTTTCTATCCTTCTGTTCCAAAGAAAGCCATTGCATGTTCCTTTCTAGGACTGCTCTAGAATCATTGTTGCTTTATATTCAATTCAATTGTTCTAACATAAATATTTTCAGGAAGACATCTTCAATTTATTTTCTATGAATCTTCATGGGCTGATTACTCAAAGATTTATTACTCACTTAACTGCATTTCTCCAAGTGGACCTTTTGAAAGATGTAATGAACTGATGATAGGCGCTTTTCTTACTCATCCTTCTTAATGTGATACATTGTTAATTCTAGCAATATAGGGCATAGTTTCATCATCACTTTAATGTGCTAAAGTATTTTTAGCTTATATGTTAATTGCTAAGGTTTCCTCTATCATCATGGCTTCTTGCTCTCTTCTCTTCTTCCATCAATCTGTCAGCTACTTAATACTTCAGATGATCTTCTTTCTCTGTAGTTCTCTTTTAGAGGAATTTCCTTTTTCTTCCTGATCTCATAGCTGTTATCATTACATGGAGCTCTTATTAGACTACTTTCATGGGGTCTATATATGGACTGCTCTCCCCCTGGGATGTTGCTTCATATTTGTCACTGGATGGATTTTTGCTTTGCTTCCTAGAGCAGCTCCCCCTGAGACTATGGAGGATTGATTATGTTATTGAGATAATAGGCTCCCCCTTTCTCTTTTCCTTCCATACCTTATTAGGGTTCATCATAATGTCTTCTCTTCTTTTAGATTCATAGTTTTGATTGATCTGTTTTGATCCCATCATCTGTCTAGAGTTCTTTAATGTATATGGAATATTACGGTCCTTTTCTTTGTGACCAAGTTTGAGGCATACATAACATCTTATTTTATCATAGTACATTTGAGCTGATGTATAATAATTTGTTCCCCTTGTTGAATACATTTTACAATAAACAATTTTATGTCCAAAATTATTGCATGCATAACAGTAGCCATGGAAATGATTTGTGTACCTGGTGAAAGATTTTCCTTTCCATTTGTTTGCTTGAGGGATTCTTCTCTTTTGCTGCATCCTTTTCTGGTTGGATTGGGTTTGCTTTGTCTTACAATATGCTGCAGTGTGTCCTTGTTTGTGGCAGGAAAAACAAGTGATGCTTCCCATAGGAGGAAAGAACCTTCTTTGACATATTCCAAATTTATTCAATTCATCCTTAGGAGCATATGAGCCTTTAGTAGTTGATTGTTTCATCCTCTCATTCTTTGTTCTTTCATGTTGCTGCTTGATTCTGTTTGTTTCTTTACAAATCATGTTCTTGCTAGCTTCTGCTTCTGTAGGAATTTGCTGAGTTGTTTCACTGTTCTTTATAGCTTTTACAAAAATGATTTTCTTGTTATCTTCTGCCTTGGACGTACTGGTTTCTCCTTCATATCCTATCCCAGTCTTTATGAGAGGTGACCTTTGTGCATTTAGAATCTGGTCCAACTGTCCAGAGCCTTTCATTAGTGGTGTATTCATTAATAGTTCTCTTTGGGCTTTTTCTAATTTCTTTCTTAAGCTCACTACTTCTTCTTCCAATCTTTCACATTCCTGACTTTTCTCTCTCATTTGTTGCAACAGAGTGTCTTCTACTTTCTTTGCCTCTTCAAGCTGTGTCTTCAGGCCAATAATTTCTTTCCTATCTTCATATTCTCCCTCATCACATATTTGTACCAATATCTTAAGGTCTTTGTTTTTATTCTTCAATCTTTCTATTTCAGTCAGAGCTGTGTCAAGTTTGGCTTTTTCTTCAGCTGCAATTTCTTCATGGCTCTTACTACCATTCACACTAGCAGGTACCTCATTTGATTGAACATCTTCTTTTTGACATGAATTTCTCTTTTTCTTAATTCTCTTCTCCTTCTTGACAATGCAATCCTTAGTGTCTACTCCATGCATGAAATGCAATCTATCCCAGATTTCTTTTGCTGAAGTTAAATCCATTATTAACTCAAGATCCTTGTTATGAAGATTGTTATATATCACTCATTTTGCCTTGGCATTCCTGTGTTGTTCTTTCACCATGGGTGAGTCTTTGTAGTAACCATCACATACAAGATTCCATACCTCAGGTTCATAGGCCATTAAACCTGTTTTAACCTTATCTCTCCATTCAGGAAAGTTTGTTGTATTTAAC
This sequence comes from Pinus albicaulis, assembly GCA_034641835.2. NCBI lineage: Eukaryota > Viridiplantae > Streptophyta > Pinopsida > Pinales > Pinaceae > Pinus > Pinus albicaulis. The sequence goes on along the minus strand of CM076572.1, from coordinate 180,859,453 downwards.
ACGGGTGCATTTTGATAGTCCATGACTCAACCAGATCTCGTTCAAGCTATTAAGCTTACACCAAAGGAACCAGCTCTGATACCAATTGTTGAAACCTTATTTAAACTGAGAGGGGGGGGGGGGTGAATCAGTTTAACACATTCATGGACTTTTAAAAAATTTTCATTAAAACTTATTTACACCTTCATTTCATATTCAACTTAATATGTGAGTATTCTTAGAATGTGAGTAGCAAGTATTAATATAATGTATCAGTAGATTTAATATGAGAGAAGCAAGTATTGAGTAGACAAGATAAACCACATCAACACATAAACATCATGCACAGAGACACCAGATATAAGTGGAAACCCATAAAGGGAGAAAACCACATGTTATTATTGTTGTGATGCAAAGGCAAGCTCCAACTCCCTCTCACCACTGATTTTCTGTAGGCACCGACCTACAGGAGGCTCCTACCTCAATTATGCAAGCTACAACTTGCAAGGAAGCTCCAACTCCCATTTATTTTCTGCAGGCACCAACCTCAGTCAGCTACAACTGACATCTATCAAGCTACAACTTGATAGGGAAGCTCCAACTTCCTTACTCTTTCAAAAGAAAAACACTTGTTGATTTACCTTGGATATCAACTATGTTCTGTACCTTCTCTTCTATTGTTCAACATTACTCATATATGTCCTTATATCATTTCTGCATCTTCTCAGATTCACTATCATCTCCTCCTTCTACTCTGCCTCACTGCTTCATTTCTGCATTCTCTAACTTTTCACAACATCTCGTTCTACTCCTCCTTCTTCTTATCCTCTCTGCCTCAATTCCATACTCTGCATTCTCTATATTCACTCTCTCTAACCTCTCTAACCCCTTTGTGCATATCAATGTGATATTATATATAGAGTTCATCACATGACTCTTTACATTCCTCAGGGAATTTGAAGTGAATAGTCCTGACTTTTTGCCTTCTGTCTTCTCATTTCTTTTACTCACTCATTCAGAAAAATATAACAATATGCATTAAATTCAATATTACAGTGGGAGTTTTTTTTTCCAACTGAAGACTTGCCAATGCATCACAAACAATTAAAAATTAATTACGACATTTACATTCACATTTTCAATTACACATTCTTTGTTTACCTCTGTTAGGCCCCCATTTTCATCCCTATGTTTATTCACCTGTTCACTGTACTTTTGTGCACCTGCTGCATATATAACTGCTTTTTCAAGTTTATCCTCAAATAAATATAAATCTAGGCAATGTTTCTTCATTATTAATCTCTGTGCTCGGGCTCTCTGCTTACACCCTCTCTGTCCATATAATATACTTTCAAATCAACCCCCTTCAGACTTTTTGGATCACTGCACATTTTTCTGCAACTGTCTCTCTCTCTTTCGTTGCAGTTGTGTAACTGCTACACATATAACTGTCTTTTAATATAACAACTGATTCTAAATCTGGGCAAACTTGAATTAATGCGGAAACTTCATTTTTCCATGGTTATAAAACCATACGTATAAATTCATTCATATTTCAATCTTTACAATATTTCATACGGGGCCATATATATCAGGACCCACATATTCCAAAGTCTTCAAAGTGAGAATGCCTTTTGAATAGTTTTTTACTACAAAACCTTTGGTTTAATCAACTCTCGGCATCTTCAAAACTGTGGTTACAATTTCTGAGCTTGACCATGGAAAATATCACCAACTTAACTCGTTCTAAACTTCATATCTCAATCTTCAACTTAGGATTTTATATTCAACTGTGTATGGTTTAAAATAAACCTCAATTCTCTAGGCATACGTGGAGGCAACCTTTGAATAGAGCCACTAAATTACATTGGATTCACAGAGCTCAATTAAATTGACTTTCTTTCTCCATTTTTTTCTCCTTCCAACTTCATTAATGATCCAATGGTGGATAATTCATCACTCTTTCAACCTCTGATCCTACGGAAATTGCGCGGTTAACTTGCACGAGGGTTAATATTTGATAGTTGTGTGATGGACTGGGCCCCAGCGCTTAAATGACCCTTCTCATCTAACGGCGGACAAGATGTCGCACAGGCCTTGACGATCCAAAGGATATCGCACGGTGAAGATGCACGGACGATAATGAGCGATGGTGCGTTGTGGAAGCGGTTTTGCGAATTTTCTCAGGGCCACGTGTCATCCGCTCTATGGAATCGCTCCGATTTGTTGAAAACTGCTTGCTCGTCGAAGGTGGTGTGATGAAAACTGTGTGGTGTTCCAAACCCGCTTTTATTGTTCACTCCTGCACGGTTCTGCGTTTCTCTTTAACTCAGGGTTCCATCCGTCTTTATTATTTATAAATTTTTCTTCTGCTCACAATTCCATTCTTTTATACGTTGACCCTTGGTTCATCGACATTTTACCACGGTGCTTTCATCTGTTACGACGCATAGATCCATTAACACTGTGCATTTAACTATGGTTCCGCCTCTCCTTTTGTGACATAGATCCTTCTGGCGATCGATAGGACCTTAGTCCATATGGCCCTTCAGATATATATGTGCAGAATCTGGAATGAACCCTTATTTCAGAGTTATTCGATCAATAAAACACATCTAAGTTTGGAACAGAGGATCTTCATATATCTATACTAACCCTTATTTTATTCAATTCAAACGATACATCATATATCCTTGGCGCATCAGAATTGTTTATAAATAAAACCATTGGCATTAAACCTTAATACAGAGCTTATCATGCATTTCTCATATATTTTCTTATTGAACTCAAGGCCCACCACATAGAGGTTAAATCAATAATAGGGGAAATTTGGGAAATCGGTTACTCTGTGATCGATTCACAAAAACTTACAATCACTGATTCAAATTTTAACACAAAGTTTCAATATGCACTTCTTATACACTCTCTCTATGGGACTTAAGGCACTCCTCACGCAGAGTCTCTTGATTCTGGCTAGATCTTCAAGTCAAAATCAACAGCCCTTCTCTAACTCTGCCTCTGAACAGGATATGTATTTTCTTCATTTATCTACAGAACTCCAAAAAACCTTCATCACAAAGTTTATTTATTCAACACACACCACACCTCATAATTGCACACCTCAGCATCATAGATCTATTTAGAACCCCAATTACAGAGTCTCTCACTAACCCTACTACAATATTTCCATTAATCCATTGGTTCCAATACACACAATTCCACAGTTCTTCATCAACATATAAAAATGAAATCAACTACAAAACCCTCCTTCAATTAATTACCCTGTCTCTCCCTAGCAGCTCTCTCCTTTGCCATCTCCTTTGCCTCTGTTTCCTCTGATGTCTCTACTGCCTTTCTCTACTACTTTGCTTCTCTCTTTGCCTTGTTACTATTTCAGGTGTTCCTCCTTTGCCATCTCCGTTGCCATCAATGACAACATTTCCAACACATTTGTTGGATAATGACTCCACGTTGGACCTGGTTGTTTCTCATCTTCATCATCATACTTGAAGACCAATTGAAACTGAGCATAATCTTAGTTTCTCCCTGGTTACAAATTTTGATAACATATCTGCAGGATTAGGGCTAGTGTGTAGCTTTTCCAGCTTCAACTCTCCATCTTCCAACACTGAACGTATGAAATGGTACTTGAGATGTATGTGTTTAGTCCTAAAATGAAATTTTGAGTTCTTTGCAAGATGAATGGGACTCCGTCTGTCACTATATAACCTTCCCATCTCTTGCTTCTTACCCAATTAGGCCATAAACCTTTGTAACCAAATCATTTCTTTACTAGGCTCTGTATCAGAAACATACTCTGGTTTTGTCGTTGAAAGTGAAAAAACACTTTGAATTTTTTAAACCCAACTGAAAAATATTCCACCTATAGTAAATACATACCATGTAGTGCTCCTATTTTTATCTCTATCACCTTCCATATTTGCATCAACATATCCTTGTAGAACCATGTTTGAACCACCAAATCATAATGCTTGATTTGTGGTACCTCTCAAATATATGAGAATCCATTTCACTACCATCCAATGTTCTTTTCCTGGATTGTTCATGTACCTGCTTACAACTATCGATGCATGTGAAATATCAGGCTTTGTGTAGACCATTACATACATTAAGCTTCCAATTGCTGATGCATATGGAACTTTAGAAATATAATCCATTTCTTCTTGGGTCTTGGGGCACATCTCTTTACTATGTTTGAAATGGCTAGCCAAAGGTGTACTAGCTAGTTTTTCATTCTGCATATTAAATATTTTCAACTCCTTTTGTAGGTACTCATTCTGAGACAATGTTAATTTGCAAGTTTTACTATCTCTAGTTATTCTCATACCAAGGATTTGTTTTGTAGCTTCCAAATCCTTCATTGCAAATGAATTTACCAATTTTCCTTTGAGTACGTTTATTTCCTACATGTTAGACCCTGCAAAAAGCATGTCATCTACATACAATAAAAATATAATATAGTTATCATCATTTTTCTTTTTTCAGATAAACACAATGATCAGAGTGACATCTATTATAACCTTGTTCAGACATAAACCTGTAAAATTTTAGATACCACTCCCTCCGAGCCTATTTTAAGCCATACAAGCTCTTGTTCAACCCACAACTAATTTTACCCTCCCTTTGACCTCATATCCGTTTTGTTGTTGCATATAGATCTCTTCCTCCAAATCTCCATGGAGAAAGGATATCTTTACATCTATATGTTCAATATGCAAATATTCTACTCCTGCAAAATTTAAAATAGTTCTGATTGAAGTCATGTTAACAACATGAGAAAATATTTCATCAAATTCAATACCTTTCTTCTGTTCAAACCCCTTCACCACAGGTCTAGATTTGTACGTTTTTTTTCCTCCATCTTCTTCCTTCAACCTGTAAACTCATTTATTATGAAATTTTGTTTTATCTACAAGAAACTTGACTAAGTCGCAATTTTGGTTATGTATTAAGGATTCCATCTCTTCTTTCATGGCTAGCTCCCAATTCTTCCTGGTTTCTACCTGCATTTCTTCTTCATAACATTTGGGTTTATCAAAACCATTCAAGAATACATTATATGAAGGAGAGTATTGTTTAGGGGATCTACTTATCCTGGTAGATCTTCTGACACCACTTTCAGGTGTTTGAGGTGCTTGTTTCTGTTATGGTGGTTTTTGTTGTTGTGGTCGTCAATTATTATTATTTTCAGGCACCTTTACTTTCTTTGTGATCTCATCAAGAATTGTGTATTCTTTTTTTTCTTTTTCCTATTTCTTTTCCTGCAACTAATTCTTATACAAGACCTTTTCATTGAATATTGAATCTCTGCTCCTAATTATTTTGTGATTTTCATAATCATATAAGGGATAACAAAAATCAATAACACCATATCCAATAAAGGTACATTTCTTTTGTTTTTCCTCAAGATTTGTTTTATTTTATTTATTAATATGGACAAAGGCCTCACAACCTAAAGGATTTTAAAATGAGTAGTTTATTGTTTTACCTGTCCATGCCTCCTCTGGAATACCACCATCCAAGGAACTTGAATGCCCTTTGTTTATTAGATAAACAACAACATCTACAACATCTGCCCAAAATTGTAAAGGCAATCATGCATGCAATATCATGCACCTTGCACGCTCCATGATTGTCCTTTTCATCCTTTTTGACACACCATTTTCCTATGGTGTTCTTGGAACTATCTTGTCTCTACGAATTCCATGCTCTGAATAGTACCTATCAAACTATTTTCTACAATATTCACCTCAATTGTCTGATCTGAGATACTTCAACTTATTTCTTGTCTCAATCTCGACCAAAGCTTTCCATTTCTTGAAAGTATCAAATACATCATATTTATTCTGAATACAATAAATCCAATTTTTTCTAGCTGCATCATCAATAAAAGTAACATAATAACAAGAGCCACCAAGAGATGATACCTGAGTAGGTCCCAATACATATGTATGCACAAGCTATAATTTTTCGCTCTTCTTTTCTTTCCCAACTCTAAAAAATCTGATTCTCTTATGTTTTCCATAAACAAAATTCTCACAGAAATCTAAATCAATATTCTTCAAACCTGATAACAAATTTCTTGAGTGAATAATCTTCATCCCCTTATCACTCATTTTTCTGAGTTTATAATTCCATAATGCTAAATCTTCTCCTATGGAGGTTAAATCATTAATAAAATTAAAAATACCATTTCATAAATACAATGTACCAACATTTTCTCCTTTTGTTATTACTAGGGCTCCTTTAGAGACCTTCTAGGTTTTATCTATAAAATTTTGTTGGCCGGATAAATCGATCTTGCAGACAAGATCGATCTCCCTAGTGTCAGAAGACAATATAGAAACAAATGAACAACTAAGTTTGTATTTCTCTAAATATATTCGTTTTACAAACTTAGTTAGGGTTAGGGTTCCACCTTTGAAGGGATAGAATCCTCCTTCAAAGGGATAGGCTCCTTACATCAAGGGATTAGTTCCTTAAGGTGAGGGATGCATGAACCTTACTAAAGCGTACTCATCCCCAAAAAATCTCATCTAGAACCTTCTAGAATTGACCTCAAATCAGCTTTTTAACTTTACTTTCTCGTTTTTTTTACTTTTAGAAGGGTACGCAGGCATTGCATGGGAAAAATGTGTTCTAGAACGCACGTAAGCAGTGTATTACCTGCGTACCCAAGCTAGGAACGTAGGCATGCTTCATGTTACTTGCGTACCTAGGGTTTTAGAGATTTTTAGGGTTTTTTCTCTAGTTTTGAGGCTGGAATGAGGAACAAAGGTTGTAAGACTTGCAAAGGAGGAATGTATGAGTGTTAATGAGCTCATACAGTCAGCAGAATGTCAAGGTGACATTTTTTAAGTGCAACAAATTACCCCTTAAAGTGCGAAGTCTGGAATAGATGAAGATGAAGTCTGTCATATATGAAGAGTGAAGTATTTTATCATTTCAAGGATCATCCTGTGGACACCCCAGTCGTAACCTATAAAAACATTCAATGCAAAATATATATATGTAAACATATCATCGCTGAGGTAGGAATTCCCATACTCAGATCAAACTAACTAGAAAATTGATTTAAATTGTTCTGATACAGGAATGATTTTCAATACATCAACAATATAGACATATGTAGACACAGCATGGATGCAACCATCTGTTTATGAATAGTCCACTATATAAATGAATAAAAAAAATTCCTCACAGCCTCGATGGTGGATTCCAGGGTCTTGATTTCCGCTTCTCGAACCAGTATGATTCTATCCATGTGAATGAATGTGTCGAAGTCGAACATGGTAGAAACCACTTGATTACCAGTCAATAATGTAAATTGTTAACAAGTGTGAGAGTAACCACCAATAATGTCAATGGCTCTCAAAGTACTTAGTACAATCCATGAAATGTGAATGAATGAGCTGAAGTCGAACATGTCACGGAATCATTCGATCGAAGGTCAATGATGCAACTTGTCGTCGAAGGCCATAAACCTGCCATTGAGACATGCAAATTTCAAGGTACTGACGATTTCTGGATCAACTTCCTAGATAATGAGCTATCATCGATAGAAATTGATCCGTCATAGGAAAGCCTAAAACAAGAAATCATAGATCAAGTTTTGAAAAAATATATTGGCAAGGTATGGTCAAAATGGAAGAAAAATATTTTGCAGATGAATGGTTTGTTTGAACTGTCCTCTTGAACACATAACGACACTGCAGATGGTTTGGTGACAATTGACCCAAAGCTAATACCCAGAAACCGAATGAAGACATTCAATATGGTTTGATTAAATGTTAAGCAAAGGATTTTCCCAACCCAGGTGAACAAAAGTGTCATGTTCAAGAGTGGTTAACGACTTTACGAATAATCAAAATGTAACAAACAGGTTTGTTTTTCTCTCTTTTCCCCCACCATTTCTGGCAAGTACCTCTTTATTTTTGACAAGCTTAAGGAGGATAAAATTTGCTTGTTTATAAGCTCATCCTTTGGATGAGTCCAACTTAGTTTAAGATTTGAACCCTAAGAAGGAGTGGTCCATTCCTGTTTAAAAATTGAATAGGTCCTTTACTGTTAAATTTTAATGAGTCCAGTATAGGAGAAACTCGGTGTTTTTTCAATTTTAGAGAGTCAGAAAAAAAAACTTAAGAAGACTCCGTGGGGGTAATTTTTCGTAAATTTAGTCTCTCGGGCCCCAAAAAGGATAAAATAATGCGGGAGAGAACTCTATTGACTATAATTTGCCAACGTATACCTTTTTCGTAAATAGTCCATTTCATTTCGTAAAAGGGGTAAACTTATACTGAAAGGACGATCATTCATTTACTTTAACGAGTTCGAATAATCAAGTGCTCGGCAATCTTTTCATGTTTAGAGAGTCTGAAAAGGGCTTAAAAGAGGACTCCAATGTTTTTCTTTTTCGTAAATTTTTGAAAGAGTTCGAAAAAGTGATAAAAGTATGCTATTCGTTGAAAAATGATCAGTTTTACTGAAAAATCCAATATTCTGCACAAAAACTCGAAACAATTACACATACATGTTTAAGATAAGTAAAAATGTTTTCCAAATTAACTTTTTAAAGTGAAAAATAAATAAATTAAAAATTCATTTATTTGAAAAAACTTATAAAAAAGATTTTTCTAACTTCATTTTTACTATTTGAATTCAGAGTGAAAAAGTAAGAGATTTTGGATAAGAGAAACTTCCTGTGAAGAATCTAGAAAATCTGTTTGTCGGAATCAGAAACCGTCAGCTCCAAGTAATTTGTATAAATTCTGGACCATATGAGGGCCCAAGTTGATTTCCTGATATGGCTAGTGAATAGGTAGGACACACAGGACCAGTGTTTCTTGTTTGTCGGCCACCGGCTCAAAGTCGAACTGGAGGACATATATTTTTGAATGGTTTGTCCAAGAGGGGCGGACACTTATCTTTATTCGAGACTAGACCAAGTGGCCAGTCTGTTGCTAGTCTCAAAGCAGAGTTTTGCAATGGTTGAGTAGACCCCAAGGATAAACGGATAGATATCATCCGTCCTGAGTTCAAAGTTATTGTCTTCATTGTTACTAGACTGTATAGGAGTGCAGCATTATGTGTTGCCAATATCATGCTGAGGGCATTGAGATTTTTAGACTTCTGTCGGCATATTTTCGTTGGTTGAACAACCAAATCTTTAATATTAAGGATTTTCCATACGCCGGGATGAACTATCGCAGCGACAAAGACATGGCTCTTCTTCTAGGAGAGTAATGGGATGATTCAAGTAAAAATCATTTTCAACAAATTCTAAGTCCTAATTTTTTTTGTATTTTAAACCGTCTAACATAAGACAATGTATATTTTGAAAAAAAAACTTATATGCTATGATATATCACTATTACCGGCTATCTGTGTACATGTTACTGAATGTTGTTTGATTTACTACTTTGTTTATTGAAAATGTCTATTTATCATACAAGAAGCAACTGCATTTGCTAAAGTATTTAAATGTCTTGGAATATGCTGATATTCAATGTAATCAAATTCACGTTCCAAGAGACGAAATCTTAAAAATAACCGTAACAACACTGGATTTCTAATGGCATAAACCCTGTTAAGCTGTAATACAAAAGTTTAGAATCCAACCTAAGAATCAAACTCCGAATCCCAAACGATATAGATTCAGAAAATAACTCAATCACTGCACTATACTCTACAATGTTATTCGTTGTTTGACCGAGGCTTACCCCATGCATGGATACTAACTCGTCAGAGGGTGAATAGATAACCCAAGCTACAGAAGAAATGTTTAGTGTACTACGACAAGCACCACCAGCAAAACCAATGTAGGTTTGAAGAGACATCGACATCTGCAATATCAAGAGTAAAACTCAGATATGCACAAATAGTGATAAGAACACGCTCTAAACTAGGCACGCTTTTCTAATCTAAGACACACCAGTAGTAAAGAATCTAATCTAACTAAAAATCTCCACACCAAGTTTAAACATAATACTTCTTCAAATAAAGCCCATTTCTGGGTTTATCTAAAGAGACACTGTCGAAATCTATTAGCTCATAGGCCCCTTTTGCTAGCTTTCGCTTAACAATGAAAGGACCATGCCACATAGGCATGAATTTTCCAGCCCCTAGCTTATCGTTGGCTTGATCGTACACTAAAGCTAGGTCTCCTTCTGAAAAACTACGAGGGGTAACATTTGTATCGTACTGAGCTTTTATTCGTTTGACATAAGCTCGTTTGATAATGCAACGTTTCATCGATTCTCATCTAGCTGAGCCAAGTACAAAAAATGCTTCTCCTCTTTAGACGTAGCTGGAAGTAATTCTATGGCTAGTTTCAAAGATGGAATTTTTCATTCAATAGGCAACACAGCTTCCAAATTGTAAACTAGACCGTAAACCAGTTGAAAGGGAGTGAAACTAGTTGACGTTTTTACTGAGGTCCGATATGCCCAAAGTGCTGAAAATAACATGGAATTAATACCAATAATTCATCTCATCATAGTGACTAAAACTTTATTGATAGCTTAAACCAGACCATTAGCCTGCGAGTAATAAGGAGTAGAGCTATCATGGCGCAGGCCAAGTTGATCTGTCAGTTAAGTCATCATGATATTCCGAAAATGACTTCCATGATCTATAATAATGGCTTGAGGAACACCAAATCTAGAAATTATATGATTGAACATGAAATTTGCAGCAGTCTTGTCGTCTGCTGAAAATGTAGGCATCGCCTCGGCCCACTTAGTAAAATAATCTACCGCTAGGATAATATATGCATGCCCCCTGGCCGAGTGAGGGTTACATGTAATAAAGTCAATACCCCACTTTACGAAAGGACCGACAGCAATTATAGGGTGAAGAGGAGCGGGTGGCGCATGCATTTTATGATCAAATACTTGAGAATTGTGGCATTTCTGGACTGCATAGATACAATCTTTGAATAACAAAGGCCAGAAATAACCAGCGCACAATATCTTTTGGGCTATGGCATACCCAGACATATGACTGCCACATGATCCAGAATGGCAGTCATTTAAAACCTTCTTGGCTTCTTCATGAATAAGACAGTGTCAGAAAATGGAATCCGCTCCACGACGATAGAGTGTATTACCAATAATATTGTATTTTTGGGATTGGAAACATATTTTCCTTTGCTGAGATCGTGAAATTCAGGCCGAAAGATTGGGTTGGGAGATAAAAAATAATATCCCCGTACCAAGGATCAAGAGTACTGATAAGAAACAAGGATTCGTCTGCAATGGGCTGCTCTGCCACAGTTTCAGTATCAGTAGAGGGGAAATCACACATCAGTTCTGCAAAAACCAAAGATTTATTTGCCTTGGATTTTTCAAATTCCAAGTCAAATTCCTACAAGATAACTATCCATTTGGAATACTTTCCCCCTAGTAATTGTTTGGTCAAGATGTACATCATAGGGTTACAGTCAGAAATTACTATGGTTTTGCGTAATAAGATGTAGTGTCGAAATCGTTGGACAGCTTGAACATCTGCGAAGGCCAATTTCTCTACATGCGTGTATTTGATCCCAGTCGGATGCAGATTTTGACTAAGATAATAAATCACATGTTCATTGTTGAATTCATCTTCTTGAACTAAAACCATCCTAATGGTGGAGTGAGAGGCAGCGAGGTACAAAAAATAGTCCCAGTTGTAGTTGGGAGGATGCAATAACAGTGTATTGGTCAACGCGTGTTTAAGTGCATCAAAATATAGATCAGCGATCTCATCCCAAAAGAATGTTCTGATTCAACAACCTGGTAAAACCCTTTGTTAACTCGACGTAGTTAGGAATGAACCGACGTAAAAAGTTTGCTTTCCCCTGCAAACTTTGGAGTTGGCACAGAGTCGAAGGAGGAGGTAGATTGACAATAGCTTCGACATTTGACGAATCAACGCGAATGCCTGCTTTCGAAACAAAAAATCCCAGTAAGCGACCTGATTCTACACAGAAAACACATTTGTGTGGATTCATCCAAATTCGATAATGCCTACATCTCATAAAAATAGCTCGTAAATGAGTGAGATGGTCGGCCCTACGTGATGAATGAGCAGGTAAATCATCGAGATAAGGTTACACAATGTGCTTAATGTCATGAAATGTGTAAGACATGGCCCTTTGAAAAGTTTCCTTAGCGTTCTTCAATCCAAAGGGTATTTTGCAATAAGCAAATGTCCCCCATGGAAAAATGAAAGTTGTTTTTGGCTGATCAGCAGGAAGTATGTTTATTTGATTGTAACCGAAAAAACCATCCATAAAGGAGAACATTTCATTGCCGGCACAATCATCAATTATTTGATCGATATAGGGGGTTGGATAATTGTATTTAGGACAAGCTCGATTAATATCCCTATATTCGATACATACTCTTATTGTTCCTTGTTTTTTGTTAACAGGAACAATATTTGATACCCAATCCATTAAAGGAATTAGATAAATGAAACCTGCACGAAGTAATTTTTCAACTTTGGCTTTGATAGCAGCATCTTTTCTCGGATGTATTTGACGTAAACGTTGACGGAAAGGTTTGGCATCCAAGTAAGTCTTGATTTCATGTAAAACAATTGACAGATCGATTCCTGGCATTTCCTCATATGAACAGGCAAACACATCACGTAATTCTTGAAATAAGGCTTTATAAGTTTGGATTTCATCATCCGTACAGCAAGCGCCTATATGAGTGTTTTCAATTATTCCTGGTTTAAATGAAATGTCAATTGGAATCGTTCGAGAGATATTTTCCAAATTTAACTCAGAATCAAGATTGTGCAATGGATTCTACGGTTCTTTGACATATTCAGCAGTAAAAATATAAGTGAAATCATTTTCAAAATGATCTAGCTCAGGTAAAAATGAAGATTGGTGATGAAGATCTTCCCATGGCAAATTGTCAACAGACAAAATTTCATGAATCTGCTCATCAGTATGAACAAGATTGGGAAATGTCGTTGTGGATGAGCTAGATATAGAAAGTGATTCCTCATAGATCCCATTCATTGGATTAGTTTCGGTTGAAGAAGGATTGGAAAGCGACTGTACAACCTGATATGCAATTTCAAAGGGACTCAACGGCATCGCACCATCAAATGAATCCAACTCGGAGTTGGAAGGTACAATCCAAGGATCATCAAACGTGATAGTATTCGATGAAGTCATATGAATATTTGCAATAGGAGGCGATACGTTAGGAGGAGGAAAGGAAAAAGTTCCTAATAAACCAGAATCTTTAATCAAACCTACCCCAACATCCTTGTAAGGGATATTCGTTTTACCGATGTGCTGGATAGTTTCTATAGAGGCTGGGTCGGATGAAAAGTAAGTTAACTAGTCTATTGTAATGATCTTTCCTTGATGTGGAAACTTGATAAGCCGAAATACCGATGAAACAACAGCAGTCATAGCATAAGACCAATTGCAACCTAGGAGAAGGTTGTAATCTAGAGGGGCATCAACCACCTCCACATCTAGATTTACGGTTTTTCCTTCGACCCCTATAGGTAAATCCTGCTAAATACTGAAAGGATGAAACCCTCAGCCATCAAAAGCCTTTAGAATCATCAGAGACTGATTGAGTGTAGGAGAACCAAGCAATTTCCAACACTGGATCGAAATAATACACGTAGAAGCCCCTTCATCAATCACAGTCCGAAAGATCGGTCTGTTTTTTACTAAAACTGGAATCTGGAAAGCCATTTGATGAGGTAGGCAGGGTGTACTATTCTCTAAATTGAAGATTATAAGGTTCGAATCCTGAATATCGACAGCTCCTATGGCAGACAAAAGTAATTTACGTTGTGCTAGGCACGATTGTAGCACTTCCAAAGCCGACATTGCTGAAGGGGAAATAGCTAAGTCCTCAACAATGTTGTAATTCTGAGCAGCTCTCGCATGTGGATTGAAAGCTGATTTACGAAGTACAACTTTATCAGGTGGTTTGATTACTAAGTCTGGATTGGGTTTCTCGATCTGTAGCGGATCATAAATGGAAGGAGGTGTAGTTGATGTATTTGAATTAGAAGATTCTGTTTTTTTACCACCAACAAGATTTTTACTACCATAATCTTGCGATCGCATCAAAATCCTGACATGAGACATCATCATAATAGGTTCTTCTGAGGCATTCGAGGTGGAACCAATCATATTACTGTATTGAGTTCGAAAATGATCCTTCAAGACAGCAGGTTGTTGAGAACCTTTAATGAATTTCGTAACCTCCGCTCGATGTGGGCATTCCTTAGTAAAATGATCCTCGTCGCAAATGAAACAAGGATAGCGAGGCTTGCGTTTTTCGTCATTAGATTTAGTTTTATCTATTTTCTCTTTTGAATTCTTTTTATTTTTATTCTTCCCCTTCTTTTTACTGCCGGATTTAGATTTGTCCATATATGACTCTACGACATGAATGTCGGCAGAAACTTCAGCGAAAGATTCTCCTGTCGGGGAATCAGGTAAAGTTATTATAGGATAAGATTTCTTTGAAGATTTATTCTTTCTTTTAGTATTAAATGTACCAATCATACCATCAGCGGCATGAGACCCTGAAGGAGCTGCAGTTATTTGACCTTATTTTGGAAGATCGGGGATTTTTTCATGTAAAGTACCTAACTGCGTATAGATGAGGTCAAGATACCGAGCTTGAGAAATGAATTGTTCCTCAGTAACAACTCCTACCTTAGCTACATCTTCAGTGATTTTGGGTAGTAATGATTTAACAAACAATTCCGCCAAAATTTGATCCGGAATGTAAACTTTCACTAAACGCCTTCTACGTCGCCATTCGTGAATATGATCAGAAATATATGTGGATGTGGATTTCTTTAGCGAAGTCAATAGTTCCGTGCCATTGTAGTATCTGACAGCAAACTAAAAATGAGTTAAGAAAGCAGTTGCTAACTGACTGAAATTATTAAAAGAGCCTCGTGGTAACTCAATGCACCATTTGGCGGCAAGACCAATTAGAGTTCATTGAAAAAGACGTAAGAGAATTCAATCATCAATTATCGAATTAGATGCACATGAGAGGTGATAATTCATGACATGATTTGACGGATCCTCTCCTGACTTACCCTCGAACTTCGATATATCACTGGGCAACTTATGCGGCATTGGCGGCCAGTACAGATAATAGAAAATTGGATCATTCGTAAGGCGTGTCAAATTAGGTAAATCCAAAGTTGCAATAAATGGTAACTGATGGTTAGGGTCACAAAAACCTTGAGTAGCCAAATTAGTTCTGGGAGGAGGATACCCAGGATAACTGGGAATCGGATTTGCATTAGGAATTGTGTAACCTCCTGAGAAACCAGGATTAACCAGACAAAACTGGGGTTGTTGAGACTGTTGATAAGTATAGCCAGGGTATGGTTGATACTGATAAGCTGGGTTTTGTGAAATGTGACCAAATTGAGGCTATCCATGGTACGGTTGATACGTGAATTGTGGTCGATTTGTGACAATCGTACTTGTACCAGCTTGTCCCGCAGGTATCTGGGCCGAAGTCTGAACTGAAGGTCCTGACTGGGGTATAGAGACTTGAGGGATTTGCACCGATGTAGGGATAGAAGAACTCAGAGCTACAGATACTCCAGAAATAGGTGTTATAGGTTGAACAGATGTTGCAGCAGTTGCAGCAGTTTGAGGTGGAGTCTGAGCTGTACTAGGCCCAGACTACTAAACAGAACCAGGTGCAGGGGTTTTAATAGTAGACTAGATAGGTTGCTGGGTTGGACCAGAAACCAAAGGCTGTCCAGGTTGAGAAGACAACTAAACATTAGGTTGCATAGGATGTTGAAATTGGGACGGATCCCACACCATTTTTGTTCTGGGGTATTGTCTCGTAGAAGGTTGAACGTAAGGACCATAGCCTGGTTGAACGTAGGGTTGATAAGTAAGTGGTAAATTTCCAACTCCTTGTAAAGATGATTGACCAGAAGGTGGTTCGAAACCTTGAATTGGGTACTAACCTTGAGGTTGATAACCTTGAGGCGCGTACTGAAGCTGGGGTTGATAAGGACCCTGAGGAGCATATTGAGTTTGGGGTTGACCTTGGGGTATGTACTGTCCTGAAGGTTGATAACCTTGAGGTATGTACTTTCCTTGAGGTTGTTCTCCAAAATAATATGATACCATAGTTTGTCTTGGGAAAAAGTTACCTTGAGGTTGCCCCGCAGGTAGTAACTGACTGCCTGAAGGTTGCCCGCCAGGCTGTAATTGACTACCTTGAGGTTGCCCCCCAGGCAGTAACTGATTTCCCTAAAATTGTCCCATAGGTGGTAACTGACTACCTTGAGGTTGAGGATTCGAAATATTACCAGAAATCATAAAGATTTGTTCTACGTTCGACGTTTCATTTTTAGCACTATTAAGACCAGATGATAATCCTTGTTCAATCGGTCGAGGAGTTACTCCTGAGAAAGTACCAGAAAGAGCCTGATACCCCGAAGGAACAGAAGTACCACCGTGTAAGAATGCTTCCGGTGATTGGGAAAACATAGATGACTCTCCTGCCATGATAGATGAAGGATAATAACCTCTGGGTGTAGGATGAAATGGAATTAGAGGTGGAGAAAAATCAAGACCCGGGTTCTCTAAATTTTTTGTCAAAGATAGATACCAAGCGTCAGTTCGAATAGGGTTGTAGAAAATGGATTCACACTCCCTAGGATTTAAAGACTAAGGGGATTTGGGAAGAGTTAACTCTTCGCCTGGACTAGTAAGCTCTTCAATAGAAATGAGGCCAGATGGAAGATCTTCAGTAACAATATTTCTTACCCTAGGTGAACCAGGATCACTAGAAGTTGGTGTAATAAATCCTAAGGATGTTTCCAAAACAGAAGGTTCGGTTTTAGGATCAGAAATTTCAGGTTCGTCAGCTAGTTCACTAGAAGGAGAAATACTACTAGTAACTTCCGAAACTGAAATCGGTTCTTGAATGTGTTCTGTCGTGGGTATTTGATGATCAGGATGAACAAATATAGATGAACTTAAAATTTCTGTTGATCTAATTCTACTGCTACTAGATGATACTAGAGCACGCAGCCCTTCAATATGACTTGGTGTATATTCAGGGGGCTTCCCCTGAAGTCTCCGGGATTGTCTCAGTAATTCTGCCATGATTAAATATTAATCAATCACACACAAACAAAGAAAATTTCAATGAAAACACCTAAATTCTCTAAATAAACAAACAGCTGAATCACACGCCTAAAAAAAATATAAGAGTTCAAACCACACACAAACAGTAACTTCCCTTCCTAAAAACACTATTTCGTGATGAAATCCAACTTAGTAGAAGCTTAATACAGAAAGGGCGGTTGGAATAGTTACCTCAAGAACCTGCTTAATGAAACAGACTGGCAAAAGTTTCTTCACAAAACCATCTCGAGTGAAGATAACCCCCCAAAGAGTCCAACTGAGTCTAGTCAACGTCTTCTCCAGGTACAGTGAGATCTTTCCTTCACCGTCACCTTAGGAAATAATCTTAAGCTTATGGACACAAGGTCACCAACAGTAACAAATACAACTGGGGGAACAGTCTACGATCCGATCCCACGCGCAAGGGCATAGTAAAAAAGCTCAATCCCCTCGAAGGCTCCTCGACATGGTTAATCTGAGGTTTACCGACAAGTGACCCCAGGCTCCTCGACAATGGTTAATCCGAGGTTTACCGTTTTTAATGCGCACAGAATCTTCTATCTTTCCCAATGAAACATAATTGATTGTCTCAAAGGTTCGGATATGATCTTGTGATTAACTCCTTTAAGAGAAGCTTCCTAGATTGTACCAATTACAATTAGATTTATTTCCTACCACAAGATTTATCTAATTGTTTTTTTTTATTATCTTGGAGAGTTAATTACTCCCTACTCCAAGATACTAGCCTAAGCTACGTTGGTGATAAGAGCCCTAGAAATAAAAAGATTACTAGTTCAATTTTAATTCGGCATTGTTTTTATGGGTTGTTCTTTAAGTCAATAAGTATGGAAATGAAACTTTGATGGTGAGAAGACTCGACTTCCAAAAACACTAAAAAAAATGCACCTAAAAATGATAATCAATTCATTTTTCTTTCAATGAAATTCTAGCTAAAGAAAGAGTTCGAGAATGCAATTCTTTTAAGAGACAATTATTTCTTTAAACATGAAGAATAAATGAAAGAATTTTTTTTTTTTTTTCAATAAGAACTCAAAACGAGACAAATAATCAATGCTCACAATAAACCCCTTATCCTTTCAAAACTCGAAACAACAAAAACAACTTTTCTTCAAAAGAGATCTACAAATTCTTAAAAGCACTCAAAACTATGAAAACTAATTTTGAGATCCACAAACTTTAAAAATCTAATTGAATAAAAGCTTTAATTTTTTTTTTTAGAATGTTTTGCTTAGTTGTTCAGTAAACTAAGGATTAATTTTCCCAAAATAACAAATAAATCAAAAAACATCCAAATATGTTTTATAAAAATGAAATTCAGAACTTATAACGAAGTTAGTTCGAAGATTTGCAAAGAGAAAGGTAGATCTATTTATCAAAAAGAAT
This sequence comes from Pinus albicaulis, assembly GCA_034641835.2. Lineage (NCBI taxonomy): Eukaryota > Viridiplantae > Streptophyta > Pinopsida > Pinales > Pinaceae > Pinus > Pinus albicaulis. The sequence goes on along the minus strand of CM076572.1, from coordinate 180,840,900 downwards.
GAATTTCACAACCAAGTCAGACTCATCAAAAACTTAAAAGATACCAAAGTGATATAATGGCACTTTTAAGCTTCTAATCTTTGGGTCACTACAGAGACAAAGCGAAAACCACTCTTAAAAATGCAAAACTTCTAGAAAATCATTCAAAACAAAAGTGCTATGAGACTCTTCACAAGAGATTTTCGATAGAAAACCATACAGATTTGGGCAGACACTAAGGATCCTAAATCAAATCTAAACTAAATTTGAAAGAAGAAATCTAAGTTTTTCAAGAGTTTTAACAGGGTCTGCAACAATGTGCGGTCCCCAGAAAAATTCAAGAGAAACAAAGAAGATTTCAAAGCTTTCCAAATCAAAGTAAATCTAAGTTACCCAAGCCCGTACAAATCAATCAAAAATCAGAAAAAAGAATTTCTCAAATCAAAACAAAGGAAAATCAAAACAAGTTCTATCCCCAGTGGAGTCGCCAATTTGGTGGTCGAATAAATTGATCTTGCGGACAAGATCGATCTCCCTAGTGTTAGAAGACAATCTAGCAACAGACGAACAACTAAGTTTGTCTTTCTCTAAATATATTCGTTTTACAAATAAATGCTATGAAGGTGTTGATCTCACCTTAGATCCAAATGCTTGTTTTCGGTCGTAGTGCTTCCGTCGCACCAAAATCCTTTCGTTGCAACAAGAATTCTTCTGTCGCAACAAGAGTTCTTTCGTCGCAACAATAATCCTTCTGTCACAACAAGAGTTCTTTCGTCGCAAGAAAGTGTCGTCTTTCGTCGCAATAAAGTGTCGTATTTTGCCGCAACAAAGTGTCGTCTTTTGCCACAACAAAGTGTCGTCTTTTGTCGACTTGCAATCACAAACAAGAAAATATTAAATAGCACCTATATAACAAATAATTATAAAATGTTGAGATTGCAACAAGATGATGAGCTTAGTGGAAAGAAGTCGCCTTCACTAAGTGGGTCCGCAGGCTATTTTTGGCCAAAGTCTATTTTTAGACATAAGGATCATATTCTATGAGTTGCAGGATGCTATTTGTGGATGGTTGGTCAAGTTTGGAAAAAATAGATGGACTTCTATTTTTAGACATATTGGGCGGAATCTATTTTTATATTTCAAGTCTAAAAATAGATATGTCGAATATTATTAGCTCTTAATAATATTTGGACTCTAAACATTATCTTATTCTCTTGGAGCACTTCAGTTAAGTGCACAAATGTGGCACAAGAGCTGACAGAAGGAATTACGCTATTCCTAAGGGTTAAGTGGAGCTATTGCATGGATACTTCAATTAGAACTCATGTGACAGAGTTTGGTGGAGTTGATTGAGGAAGTTAATGGAGTTGTGTTCAGTTTAACTAATCTAAACATAGTTGAGCTAGGTTTATTTAGTCTAACAGATTAATACACTAGTGAAGAGTGGTGTGAATTAATTCACTAATTATAAACTCATTAATCAACTAAAGAATACATCAGTTAACTTCAGTGCATGGACAGTTTCAGTGGAGACCGGTGAAGAGATAGGTGAAAGAGCAGTGTGACTATCAGTTGTGACTATACTGTTGCATGATTTGCAACAAACAGTGATTGGAGATGCCAATGAGGATTGCACAGTACAAGCCAAGTGGTTGAAATTTATTTATGAGCCATTCTTCGGCATTGATTGTGCAGTAGAGGGAGGCTATCAGGTGGCAGAGATTGGAGCATGTGTTTTGCTAGATCTAGCTTGATTAGTGTGTAGCAATTGGAGATTGTACTGAGAGCTTGTGAGGAGATTTGTATGATGATTGTTACATGATCTCTATGACATATAATATACGAGGCGGATATGGGTTCTGACTTTAATATTTAACATAAAATACTGTGTTCATATGTGTGAATGTTTATGGTTTTAATGTGCGCATGCGATTGTTTTTATTTCCGCAATTAATGATAAATGGTAGAAGAGATTTTGTATTGTGCATGAAGTTAAAATAGTGTGTGATCAGGAGAATCTCCGTGTATAACATATTAGTTATAAAATTTCTACATGGTATTAGAGCGATATTGATCATTGGAGCAATTGCAAAACATTGAAGTGGTTGAGTTTTGTGCTGGTGGAATTCCAATTTGCAGCAGTGTTTTCTTGTTGTCAAAGTTGAGATGTCTTTCAACGGATTGCGATTGGAGTATGCCCTTGCGGGCAGCTCGAATTATATTGCATGGAAGGATAGGATGGAGGCAGTGCTGGATGACAATGGGTTGAAGGATTTCATAGATGCAGAAATTCCAAAACTTGCTTCTAGCGATGTTGCCACACTTGACGCATGGCAAAAGAAGATAGCAAAGTGTCGAAGAATTCTGTTGGAAGGTGTAAAGGATCACGTAGTTTCCAGCCTTCATGGTAAATATTCTCCATTCTTGATGTGGAAAGCTTTGACAGACTTGTTCCAAAGCAGAAGCGACCAGAGGAAGTTGCCGCTTAAAGATAAACTCATAAAAATAAAATGGAGAAAGGCGACAATATACCCAAGTACCTCACGAAGTTTGTACAATGCAGGGATGAGCTAGGAAGTGTGGGGGTTATTTTAGATGATGAGGAATTGGTGAGCTTGGCTCTCCTTGGACTTCTGAAGAGTTGGCATTCTTATCAGGACTCTATCAATGGTCGGAAGAAATTGCCAGGATGGGAGCGACTTTGGTCGGATCTTGTGCAAGAGGAGATAAGGCGGAGTACCAGGGACGGATCTTCATCGAAGAATGAAGATGAAGAAAATTACGCTTTGGTTGCCAAAGCAAGGAAGGGGAAGATCAAGAAGAATGCTTCTCAATCCAGTGCGAAAGGTAAGAAGCAGGACATGTCCAAAGTGAAGTGCTTTCACTGTCACCAACACGGACATTACACCACTAATTGTCCACATAAGAACAAAAATACGTCAGGATTCTTCGGATCTACGTTTGGAGAGGCTATAGCCTCACATTTTAGTAGATTTTTCGGCGATCGCATGTAGTCTCAAGTGTGATGGGTTCAGTGTGGTTTCTTGACAGTGGTGCGTCTTTTCATATGACTGGAGACAAAGATTTGTTGACTGATCTGGATGAGAAAGATCTTGGAGTGCACATCGAGATGGGCGATGATGGTAGATATAGTGCGACCGATATCGGTACCATTTCCTTTGAGAGGGAGTCTGGTAAACCCTTTGTATTGAAGGAAGTGATGCATATTCCAGGATTGAAGAAGAATCTTATCTCTGTGGCCATGTTAGAAGACAAGGGATATGATGTTGTCTTTAGCGAGGGAAAGGCTTTCCTGCGCAGTAAGGCAACTGGTGAAACCTGGAGGATAGCGGTTCGAGTTAAGAACCTTTATCAGTTGCGAGTAAGATAGGCACGCACGAAGTAGTGAAGCAGAAGCGAAGGAGTGGTGAGCCACGATGATGGTGATATGTGCCGGAGATTGGGCCACCTTCACCATGGGCTTTGAAGATCTTTGTGTGATTTCTACTAGGCTTCTAAGTGTACTCTTGTGCAGTCGGTCAGGTCAAGGGATGTACCTTGGGAAAATTTGTGAAAGCCACCTTTCACGAGAAGGATAATCGCGCCACGATGATCCTTGAGAGAATTCACACAGACGTGTGTGGACCTTTCTCAGTAGCTTCGACAGCAAAGCACAGGTATTATGTGATATTTGTTGATGATTTTTCTCGTAAGTGTTGGATCTTCTTCATGCAGAAGAAGAGCGAGACATACTCAAAGTTCTGTGAGTTCAAGGCACTAGTTGAGAAAGAATCGGGGAAGTAGGTGAAGGCTCTTAGGAGCGACAATGGTGGTGAATTCATCTTTGGCGAATTCAAGGACTTTTGCAGCACAGAAGGAATTCAAAGAGAGCTCATAGCACCTCATAACCCACAGCAGAATGGGGTTGCTGAGTGGAAGAACAGAACGATCGTGGGTGCTGCATGGGAAATGTTGCATGATCAGGGCCTTCCCATACACTTGTGGGCTGAGGCATGCAATACTGCAGTATATGTGCAGAACCGTTGTCCTCACAGGATACTTGGCATGAGTACACCCGAGGAGGCGTTTTCTGGTAAGAAGCCCGATATTTCCCATTTGAGGATTTTTGGTTCACCTGTTTACATTCATGTGACGAAGGATGCCAGGAAGAAGCTGGAGCCGACCGCAGAGGTTGGGATATTTTTGGGGTACACTGATACGCCCCACAACTATCGTGTGTATTTTCCAGACAGTCGCAAGACTGTTGTACGACGGGATATCAAATTTCAGGAGGAGAAAGCCATGAAGTGTTCGCTTGAGAGGGAGCCACACTTGCATGCAGATGAGGAGCTATTAGTTCCTAAGGATGAGCCTCAGGATGTGGATCAGCCACAAGAGGAGGTTCATGGAGTGGAAGAGACCACTCATGTAGCGCCAACCATCAGAGGGCGGAAGCGCACTATAGAAGCTGAGCGACTGGCTCAAGATGCAGAGAGGATTGTAGGAGCACCTACATCACAGCGCAGATAGAGACAGTCACCTGACCGGTATACTAGATACATGGCTCTTATGAGCAAGTGTATCGTGATGGAGCCATCCTCTTTCGAGGAAGCTGTGGAGGATCCCGCATGGGTAGATGCCATGGTGGAAGAGTATGATTCGATTGTCAGAAACAGTGCATGGGAGATTGTCCCAAGGCCAGAAGGGAAATCAGTGGTGGGTTCAAGATGGATCTACAAAGTGAAGCAAGCATCTGACGGAAGTGTGGAGAAGTACAAGGCAAGATTCGTTGCCCAAGGCTTCTCACAGATTTAGGGGATATATTATGAAGAAACCTTTGCACCTGTCACAAGGTATTCTTCCATACGGAAGATTATTTCTCTCTCAGAATAGATGGGGTGGCACATTCATTAGATGGATGTGAATACTGCGTTCCTAAATGGGGTGATTGAGGAGGAGGTGTACATAGAGCAGCTCGAAGGTTTTGAGATCTTCAGCAGCGAGTCGCATGTGTGCAAGCTCAAGAGAGCGTTGTATGGGTTGAAACAAGCACCTCGTGCTTGGTACACACGGATAGACAGTTATTTCACTGGACTTGGATTCTCCAAGAGTGAGGCGAATCCTAACCTATACCAGATTGTGGTGGAGGGTAAGTTGTTGATCATTATACTTTATGTAGATGATTTTATTTTGACAGGTGATGAACTGTTGATACACTCATGCAAGGCTGATCTTGCAAAGGAGTTTGAGATGAAGGACTTGGGCCTCCTTCATTATTTCCTGGGATTGGAAATTTGGCAGCGCAGTGATGGAATGTTTGTTTCTCAAGGCAAGTATACCCGGGAGATACTGGAGAAGTTCAACATGCATGGCTGCAAGCCTGTTGACACTCCTCTTCTTGGTGATTGGAGGAAGGAGGATTCTACTTCGGCAGAGGTAGTGGATGCCACTGTTTATTGATAGTTGGTGGGGTCACTTATGTATCTAGTCAATACACGACCCGACATATGCTATGCTGTTAACCAGCTTTCACAAGCTATGATTAAGCCTACCAAGATCTTCTGGAAGGCAGGAAAGCATGTATTGAGATATCTCAGAGGCACATCGGGATATGGATTATGGTACAGATAGTCGGATGAGGTGAGGCTATGTAGCTTCACGGATGCAGATTGGGAAGGGAGCCCAACGGATAGAAAGAGCACATCTGGAGGGATTTTCAGTATCGGGTCGACAGCAGTTTCTTGGTACAGCAGGAAGCAGAGATCCATGGCACTCAGTTCAGCAGAGGCCAAGTATATGGCAGCGAGTTTGGCTGCATGCGAGGCTATATGGATGAGGAAGATCCTAGTCGGGTTGTTCGGTTCACACTTAGATCCTACTGTGATTTATTGTGATAATCAGAGTTGCATTAAACTCTCGGTTAATCCATTATTTCATGATAGATCTAAACACATTAACATCCGGTATCATCATATCAGAGATTGTGTGCAGCGGGATATCATGTTACTTTCATACATTCCCACGGAGGATCAGGATGCTGATATCTTGATGAAGGTGCTCACCAGGAGCAAATTCGAATACCACAGAGGCAGGATAGGGGTGGCAGATAATCCTTATCTTGTTTAGAGGGAGTGTTGAGATTACAACAAGATGATGAGCTTAGTGGAAAGAAGTCACTTTCACTAAGTGGGTCTGCAGGCTATTTTTGGCGCAAAGTTTATTTTCAGACTATGTCTATTTTTAGACATAAGGATCATATTCTATGAGTTGCAGAATGCTATTTGTGGATGGTTGGTCAAGTTGGAAAAAAATAGATGGACTTCTATTTTTGGACATATTGGGCGGAATCTATTTTTAGATTGTCAGTCTAAAAATAGATATGTCGAATATTATTAGCTCTTAATAATATTTGGACTCTAAACATTATCTTATTCTCTTGGAGCACTTCAGTTAAGTGCACAGATGCGGCACATGAGCTGACAGAAGGAATTACGCTATTCCTGAGGGTTATGTGGAGCTATTGCATGGATACTTCAATTAGAACTCATGTGACAGAGTTTGGTGGAGTTGATTGAGAAAGTTAATGGAGTTGTGTTCAGTTTAACTAATCTAAACATAGTTGAGCTAGTTGTATCTAGTCTAACTGATTGATACACTAGTGAGAGTGGTGTGAATTAATTATTAATTAATTCACTAATTATAAACTCATTAATCAACTAAAAAATACATCAGTTAACTTCAGTGCATGGACAGTTTCAGTGGAGACCAATGAAGAGATAGGTGAAAGAGCAGTGTGACTATCAATTGTGACTATACTGTTGCATGATTTGCAATAACCAGTGATTGGAGATGCCAATGAGGATTGCGCAGTACAAGCCAGGTGGTTCGAATTTATTTATGATCCATTCTTCAGCATTTATTACGCAATAGAGGCAGGCTATCAGGTGGCAGAGATTGGAGCATGTGTTTTGCTAGATCTAGCTTGATTAGTGTGTAGCAATTCAAGATTGTACTGAGAGCTTGTGAGGAGCTTTGTATAATGATTGTTACATGATCTCTATGACACATAATATACATATAGTTTCGGGTTTTCAGCTTTAATCTTTCTCATGAAATACTGTGTTCATATGTGTGATTGTTTATGGTTTTAATGTGCGCATGCGATTGTTTTTATTTCTGCAATTAATGATCAATGGTAGAAGAGATTCTGTATTATGCATGAAGTTAAAATAGTGTGTGATCAGGAGAATATTGGTGAATAATATATCAGTTATTCAAATTTCTACATAAAACATACCTATCATAGTGATCAATGAATCTATGAAATAAATGATCAAACGACAGCTTATTGAAATAAACAATCGAACGATAATTTATTGAGAAAAAAAAAACTTGATTGTATTAATCTTAAAATGACAGAATAACATTACAACCTTAGCCTTGATGTTTGAAAGGCCTTCTCGTGGTCCGAAGTAGGAGTCTCCTCTACTTTGATAAGTCTTACACTCTTCCTCCAGGAGCACAAAGAGGCATGTGATCTTTCCTCTCAAAAGCTCAGCAGAAAGAAGTCTAAATCTCAACAACACTTCAAATCAATCACACATAAAGCTTGAAATCCCTTTGAGGCTACCCAATGCCTCTTTTGATAGAGCAGATGAGGAGGTTAGGGTTCCACCTTTGAAGGGATAGAATCCTCCTTCAAAGGGATAGGATCCTTACATCAAGGGATTAGTTCCTTAAGGTGAGGGATGCATGAACCTTACTAAAGCGTACTCATCCCCAAAAAATCTCATCTAGAACCTTCTAGAATTGACCTCAAATCAGCTTTTTAACTTTACTTTCTCATTTTTTTGACTTTGAGAAGGGTACGCATGAATTTCATGGGAAAATTTCGTTCTGGAACGTAGGTAAGTAATGTATTACCTGCGAACCCAAGCTAGGAACACAGGCAGGCTTCATGTTACCTGCGTACCCAGGGTTTCAGAGATTTTTAGGGTTTTTTCTCCATCTTTTAGGCTTGGAATGAGGAAAAAAGGTTGTAAGACTTGCAGAGGAGGCATGTATGAGTGTTAATGAGCTCATAAAGTCAGCAGAATGTCAAGGTGACAGTTTTTAAGTGCAAAAAAGTTGTCACACAACCTTAAATGCCTAACTTCCCTATTGAAATCAGATTTTTCTTCAAATCTGGAACATGCCTTATCTCATTTAATAACCATTGGTTTCCATTCTCTTCTTTTACAGGAACTTTACCCATTCCAACAATTTTACAGGGTTTATCATCACCCAAATGAAATTGTCCAAAATATCCTCAAACATAGTCAATAAAATGTTTCTTATCATGTGTGGCATGGAATGAGGCCCCTGAATCTATCACCCATGAACCAATAAAAATTTCTAAATAAAGAATCAAAGCATCTTGTAACACATCACCTATCACATTTGCTTCATGATTGTTTTCTAGTTGTGCATCTCTTTATTTTCCCTTTCGAGACTTATAATATTTCTTCAAGTGTCCTTTCTTCCCACATTTCCAGCACACTATCCCTGATCTAGACTTGGATCTTCCTTTCCTTTATTTACTGCGATATCCTAAGCTCTTTCCTATTTCCATTTTTCTTCCCCTAGTATCTGCACTCAAATCATTACCCGATGTCTCAGTAGATCTTTTCCGTCACATTTCCTCGTTAAGGATAGCACTGACAACATCATCAAAATTTAAACTACTTGTTCCATAAATAGTTACTAATGGCCATAACTAAGCCATTCCAAATTTCTGGCAATGAGAATAGAAACAAAAAAGCCCTAAATCCATCATCAAAGTTTACTCCTACAGAAATTAACTGACTGGTAACCATATTAAATTCATTTAAATGGTCAGCAAAAAATCCACCTTCTGACATCTTCATATTAAAAAATTGTTTCATAAGAAATACCTTATTTGAGGCCGAGGATTTTTCATATAGTTTCGACAATTTTGTCATTAAACCCTCTTTTGTCATTTCCTTTAAAATATTGAAGGCTACCGATGCTGCCAGACACGACCATATTGTTCCAAGTGCATTTTTGTCGAGAATCTCCCATTCTTCGTTTTTCATACTCGAAGAATTATTTGTTTTCCACTCAATGGTAGGCATAGATGTATTTGATATAGATAATCTTCCATCTGCATCTTCCACAATGGGTAGTTTTGTCCATTGAATTTCTTGACCCTAAACCTATAATTTTCCGCCATTACTCCCACTCGAACAAAGAACTCTTCTTTCCTACGATTTTAATAGCCAAATAAACCTTTGGCTCTGATACTAGTTGTTAGAAAATTATATATTACAGAGCAATGGAACAAAAAAAATATGCAGAAACACAAACACAGAAATAACATATAAAAAAATAAAGACACATATATATGTGGTTCACCCAACTTGGGCTACTTCCACAGAAACATCCAGTCCTTCCTTTTTATTAGCCAAAAAAATGAAGAGACACAACAGACCACAGATCTGTTGTAATATCATCTATTCTCTCACAGATTCCCCCTTTCTATTTCGCGCTCAGAATATACACCCAATACACAACTGCAATACAATACCCTCATACAACATAGGGGTTTCCTTCTAGGGAAAAAAAAACTAAATTAAACATAAATTCTATTGTCAGATCATTCGCCTAATGAAAAACCCTGATTGACTATGAAATTACAATATTTTACAAGGAAATTTTACATATTTTTTTAGCTTAGGGGGCGTTGCCCCCAAAACCCCCCGCCGGAAGGGGCTCCAAAAGGTCACCATCACCCCCCCCCCCCCCCGGACCTCCCTAATGGCGATCAAACGACGGGTGGCATTGCCAACCCGTTAATAACAAGGTTCCAACACAACGATACATCTAAATAAAGGAGATAATCATGATCTACACCCAACAAAGAAGATGTTCAGAATTGGCTAAGTAATTGTCCTACTTTTCCTAGATCAATGTGAGACAGCTGGCAGAGTGCAGGAGTTTCTCTTGGGAGAGAAACCATTGAAATTTTTCATGATCCTTGACTTTATACAATATATATATAGAAGAGTTTTAGGAAGCATGATTTCCACATATAGATATTGTGTTGTGCGATTTGTTTATTTCTTTCTCTTACTTATATGTGATTATGAGATCGTTTTTTGTTTCCATAAATTTTTAGAAGGATTAAGTATATATTTTTAGTACATCATAAGATAATATTGAATCCCATTGGTATAATTTATACATGGTATTAGAGCGCCAATCATAACAATAGAAGAGAATAAATTTAGTTTTTGTTGAACACGTATTTAAATTTGAAAATTCATTTTTCAGTAGCAAAAATTGATCAATATGTATTTCAATGGATTGATACTCAAATATTAACTTGAGGGAAATTCAAATTATATTGCATGGAAGGATAGGATAGAGGTAGTTTTGGAGGACAAAAAAATGAAGGGATTCATTGACATGGATATTCTCGAGCCCACTGCGACAGATTCTCAACAAAATGATGCATGGAAGAAGAACGTGGCAAAGACGAGAAGAATATTATTAGAGGGAGTTCGAGATCATATTGTCTCGAGAGTCCATGGGAAGGCGAATCCATATTCAATGTAGAAGGCCTTGACATATCTATTTCAAAAGCAGTAACGACAACAGGAAGTTGGCGATGAAAGACAAGCTCAGAAAGATCAAAATGGAGAAAGGTGACACGATCCAGAAATACTTGACCAAGTTCACTCAACATCGAGATGATATTGGAAGTGTTGGGATCACTGTTTCTGATGATGATTGGGTGAGCCTAGAAATTATAGGCCTTCCCAAGAGTTGGCATAGCTACCAAGACTCTTTGGATGAGAGGTAACAACTACCAAAGTGGGAGCTATTGTGGTTGGAGTTGGTATAAGAAGAGTTTTAGGGGAGCACCAAAGACAGATCATCATCAAATACTAATTTTGAGGAGAAATTTGTCTTGGATGGAAAGGTGAAGAAAGGAAAAGGGAAAGCATCCCATTCCAAATCCGAGACTGGCAAGATAGGAAAGAGGTGAGAATTTTCAAAGGTTAAATGTTTCAACTATCATGATAATGGACACTTTGCCACAAACTGTCCACAAAATAAGAAAAAAAAGAAGGACCCAGGAGGAGTTGCAGCTGAAGCATTGGCTCCAGAGTTCAAGTTCGACTTCACCCTCATTGCATGCATGGTGTCTATTGGGTACCGGATTTGTATACTTTTCTCTCCCATTTTCTCCCACCTTTCTATCTCTTTGTATCATTAATTATTCTAAAAATGCATGACGTAAAACCATTTTCTCTATCTTACATGGAATATTTGATTAATGAAGTAATAGTCATGGAGGTTTTACCTTTGCAAGCATTAACTCCGATATTTATACAAATTTGGTAAAAGCAAGGGGATTACAGTTGTGAGCCACGGAACAACTCCTAAATTCCAGTGCTATCTTTACCAACTACTACAACACAATAGACTTTGTTTCACCCCAGCAATATTTCAGGCTTTTTCATGCTTTCGTTTTGGCAACTAGGTTGTTGTTGTAATTGTATAAATGTGAATATTTAATTGTTAAGGGAAATCTACGATTTTTGGAACAGTTGTATAAAGAGGGCTTTTGGGCTGTGAATCGGGGTTAAGCAAGAATATATAGATTTTGTAACAGAAGTCTTTTTCCACTTAATTTAATGCAAATCACTCTGTTGTTTCACCTGTAAACTGTGAGTTTGCTACAACCCTGATTAGAGAGTTGGGCCCACTCTTCTGATCAGGTGTTGTGTTATATTTCTTTGTTTATGTTACATTTTAGTTTGGTTTTGTAACTGTTGTTTCAGTATAACTCTGCAATTGTTGTGACTACCTTTTGAATTGTGCAATCCATTTTAATTGTTGTTACAGTAGTTTTCTTGTTCATTAATTAAAGCCTGTGATCCAATAGCAGGTTGTGTGATTGCTCTTTCATATACTATGCGTGTTAGTCTTGAAATAACTAACACCCTCAGGTTGATAATTTATGTGGTAAAATGGTTTGAATATTTGTTGACATCTGGACACCAACATTTTGGCACCATTGCCAAGGAAGGCTAACAAGGTGCAAGAACATGATTTGCAATTGATCTAAGGGTCGATCTCTCGTCCTAGGGAGGGAATTTATTGCCCTACTTCAAGTCCTGAGAGTATTGTTTCGTGTTTTTATGCTTTTTATTGTTCTCTTTAGAACTAATCTCTTATCTTGGGGATGGAATCCATTACCCTGCTCTAAGTCCTAAGCATAATGTGTTGTTTTTCCTTGTTTTTCTTCTTTTATTAAGACCAATCTCTCATATTAGGGAGGTTATTTGCTACCCTCCTCTAAGTCCTGAGCATAACTTTCACCTTTTCTGGTTTTTTATTATTTTTCTGAAAAGGGCCACCTTCTCATCCTGGGGAGGGTATTTGATTATCCTACTTCAAGTCATGAACTTAGATTTTCTTTTAGTTTATTTGATTTTCTATTTAAACCTACTCTCTCGTCCCAAGGAGGAAGATATTTGTCCTGCTCCAGGTCCTGAGTGCTTTTGATATTTTGATGAGTTCTTCTCACCAATTGTATGAACAAATATTTGAATAAGAGGGGTAGAGGAAGACCCCCAAAGAAAGGAAAGGATTTGGGGAGGAAGACCTATATCCAGGAGATCATCGAAAGGGCTCAATCTGAAGCATCTTATCGCGATGTTGTCAGGGTAAGGGTCCGAACAAAGTCTGAAGGGCAGTCAGTTGAACAACCAGTGCTATCCACAGTACTAGAGGAAGTTCTTTTGATGGTGGAAGAAGCAACAAATAAGGTATCAGTGGAGGAGACATCCCTGCTATCAGCATAAGGGGAAGGAATAGCAAGTAGAGGGTTGGAAGGACTGAGCAATTCCAATTGGGAAGAATAACCCCCGAAAGGGTTTTCTTCACCACGAGACCAAGGGAGTGCCGTAAAGCCTCCTGAAGTTGAACTAAGAAATTTCGATTTGGAAAGAGAGTTCCTGAGGGACTTTGCATCACCAAGGGACTAGCGGAGTGCAGTGAAGCCTCCTACAGTTGAATCACCCCAAGTACCAGTCACAAAACCAGTTGAAATTCTAGGTGAGTATTGGATAATATTTATGGCACCTGCAATTTCTTCTATTGATGCACTGACGAATCACATTCCTTTAACGGCTCTGCCTAATTTTCATGGGCTTTCTTCTGAAAACCCTGATACATTCCTCTTCGAATTTGATATTGTATGCTAAGGGTGTGATTATATCTCTGATGCTTAGAAACTAAAAATATTTTCTGCTACCCTAAAAGGGACAACCCTGCGATGGTTCAAGGGTTTAGGAGGAAGGACTATTTCTTCATGGGATGCAATGAAATAATTTTTTTTGGAAAAATAACAGGACTAATGTAAATCCTGTGATATCAAGGAGGAGATTTTTAAATTTGCACAGAAGGAGGATGAGAACATGGAAATTGTGGAACAATTCAAATATATATTGCAAATATCAGGCCATAGTGACCTCGATAAAGATATTCTGAAAATCATCCTTCTCTGAGCACTAAGGGAAGATCCCCTGCAAATTTTGAACATAGTAGGAAAGGGGGATGTTTCAAAAGAATAATTTGACACTATCTATGACTTATGCATTCAGTGTTCACAAGGGGCTGCAAGGAGTGGATAGGGAATTCAGTCATTAAAGAATTCTGGTGGAGGGGTCACAAAGGCAGAAATTGGAAAGCTATTGGATAACTTAAGGATTGATATTCTCAGCACATTATCCGCCTAGATGGACACTCTGCAAGAAAACAAAAACAGATAGATTTGGAGAAAACTATGGCTATATTCTGCCCATAATGCAGAAAGTAGCATCCTTTGAAATAATGCCCATTAAACATAGTGGAAGCCTGTGCGATTTGTGAACAGACTCATGCGACCAGCTCGTGCCCTTCCTTTCCAGGAATGAAGGCATATTTTCAAGGGGAAAGTGAAGAAAATGCAGTGGATCAATTGTACTTCATGGGGCCAAAAAATCCATGGCAACCTCGACCACCAGCTATGAATCCAGGTATGCCTCAGGACCCATCTGAGTATTTTAATAATTTTAATATGGGTCCCCAATTTATACCTTTCTCATGTATGTGGTCTCAATATAAATACCACCCTTGGTAACAATGGGTTCCCCAGACTAGTTCAATCCTTCGTGGAATCAGAACTGGCGTGGACCCTCTCCTACCGTGCAATTTCCCCAATATATACCTCAACAACAACTTCAGTTACCCTCTAATATGCCTCTAAGAAACCCATCCCTTCGACCCCAGCTTCCTATCTAGCCCAATCATAATCATAACAATAATGGGGTCCAACAAACAGATACTCTCAACCTTCCATCTTATAGCATTTCTACCGCGGGACTTAACGAAATAAACTTACGATCTGGGCTGGTAGTAAATGCTCCCACTTCACCTATTATCATAGAATAGATTGACAATGAAGTTATAGAACCAGAACAGGGGACACTTGAGGATAAACCAAATGAAAACATAAAAAATCAGACACCTCCCCGACCTGTTCTTAATCAGGGTCATCCAACTTCTCCTCCATATCCTGAAAGACTGACCTTGAATAAAGCAAACCCTCAAGCAGAGTTTGATTTCTTGGGAATTGCAAAATATCTTTGTCAAAATACCCCTGCTACAGGCTATGAGGGATGTACCTATATATGAAAAAACTCTTAAAGATTACTGTTCTAATAAAACTGGGAAGAAACCAAGGGATTCATTAACCATTCATGTGATGGGTAGACTATCCGACATCATGCTAGGAAAAACAATGCCTGTAAAATATGGAGACCCAATAAACCCAATTCTAACAATACAAATCAATGGGGTTGAAATCCCAAATGTACTAGTGGATTTGGGCGCTACCATAAATATTATTACCTCTGAAACAATGAACACATTAGGTCACAGAAATTTTAAGCCAACCCCTACGATCTTGAAACTAGCAGATAGGTCTACAATTAAGCGGGTAGGAAAATTATAAGATGTGAATATTTCAGTGGATTCATGGAACTACCTTGTGGACCTCCTTGTATTATAGATATGATCCTTAGTTGGTGGTCACCCATTGAATTTGGGAAGACCTTGGCTCGCAACCCCAGATGCTTACATAGGGTGCCAATCTGGGCATATGATCATATAAAATGGGACGGTTACAAAGAATCTTACTCTCTACCCTCCTGCAGAACCTAGCCCATTTGAAAAATTATTAACCAGTCAGAAACCTCTACTAATAGAAGAGCCTGAACCTGAAAATGATGAATTTAAACCAATCCTCACTATTGGGCAGGCCCTGCAATTCAAAACAGAAACCGAGGATGATATTATTAACACTTTCATCAATGATCCTGGTTTTGTTTCTAGTTCTACTCGCCAGATTTTAGAATCTGCTATGAGCCGTGAGACACAGGAAAACATTGAACCAGAGGATGAAATTGAAGACATTCCCATAACTTCATCCCATGATAGTATTCCGATTGAAATTGAACCAGGGAAAAAACTCATTATCAACCCCAATCTGTCTGAATCCCAGACAAAACAGCCTATAAAATTCCTTCAAGACCATCAGGAAGCTTTTTCCTGGCATTATACCGACATGAAGGGAATCCCTGCTAACTTATGTACTCATCATATTTATATTAAGGAAGATTTCTGCCCTGTGAGACAACCCCAGTGGAGAATGAATCTTGCTCTAAAGAATATTGTCAAAGAGGAATTTTTATGGCCTAAATCTACCTCGGGCTGAGAAAGGCAGAATCTAGGGTAACATCAAACCACGCTTAACCTGGTAGCTAGCCCTACTAGATCGAGAGAGGGCTCTCTCCTGGTCAATCTCAGCAAAAAATGATCAGTGAGGCTTGAGATGACTTGAATGAAGGCTGATTTTAGGCTAGGTATATATGCAAAAGAGTTTGATTTTATTTTAAGGGTGTTTTTTTGGATCAAAGGGAAAGGCAGATTTTGGGTCTGGGGAATGAGGCCCAGTTTTGCAGAGATCTGAATGGGGCAAGGTAGGCAATTGATTTGACACTTTCAATTTGAAGGAAATTGAGAGTTGAGACAGGCGAAGAGCTGAAGAGGGCAAGAAACCTTCAAGGATCCTCTCCAAAGAGCTGAAAACATAGAAAATTAAACAAATCCTAGGTAGAGCATTGCAAATTTTAATGAATTCTACCTTTATCCTTGTTTGTTTAACTTAAGAAGAAATAAGAGGGAAAATGGTATACATAAAACACCAGTAGACTTACATTTACAGAGAGAAACACACTATCAAAGCATAATGCCACATGAATCCCAAAGAGTGTTGCAAACCTTGGTCTATTCCTTTTCCAAACTACAAAGATGAATGTACAATGATGCTCAAAGCATTCCCAAAATTCCAACCCTGCTAATGACTGAAAAACCACAAGATATAGACAAAAAACCACTCATCCCAGCCTCCAGGGGTCGATCTCACAATTTTAGGAGCTGTTCCAACAAAATCTAAACTGAGAAATAGAAAGTAGGCAGTGGAACAACTTGCCTCTATAAACTAGGAAACTGATTCATTCAGTTGCAATTCACCTTTTGATGGATGAATCTACTTCCATGAGTAAAAATTTAACAAAATTACATCAAGATCCATCAAATTACATCAAATTACATCATTAGTTTGAAATTTAGAAGTAAGAAAGTCAAACTGTCAAAAACTAGGCGAAAAACATAGTTACTAAGTCAAAAATGAGCAAAACCCTCCAATGCACCGCGCCTAATTTCTCTATGCGCCGCGCCAGTTTGCAGCTGATTCTGGAGGCCTTCCCAATGTCCAAATTTTCTCCAAGTGGGCTTGTTGGAAAGGTATGTCTGTCTACTTTCCAATACAAGTGGAATTTCTAAATTTTGTTTTCAGTTTCTCTTCCAAAACTGATTTCTCCCAACAATGCTTCCTGTGTGTCAAAAAAGGGGTAGAAAGGTCATTTTTGGGGTGTTTTTCACCCTTCTGGAAGCCCAAAACCTGTCAGAATTTCTTGGCCATAGGTAGGTATGCATATTTTTCCATGAAAAATCCAAAAATGTTGAGTTTGCATCAAAAGGAGCCCCCAATCAAAAGTGCGCGCCAAGTGGCACGACGCATAGAGCAGAAAAGTCTATTTTTAGGCCAAAATTTTCAAAAATGCAAAAAGTGTCCCAAATTTTTTGAAATTTGGGCTGAGTGCCCTCCATTATGTGCTATGCTGGGCCAAGGAAGCCTCGGCCAAGATCTGAAGTTTATCATGCCTTTTCTGACGCTTTGAGGCCTTCTTCAACTTGGCCTTCAAAATTTTGATTCTTGCTTTGCAAACATGATTTCTCGCCCAATAATGATTGGCCATGTGCCTCAACATATTTTTCTCCTTGTTGGCCTTCTCCAACAACTTTTCCAAACGAATATTTTCCCTTTCAAGCCAATTTTCACGATCAGCCTCAATCTCCTGCTTAAGTGATGTCATCTCGGTTTTACTCCTTTTGGCAGTTTGTCGATTCTCACATATGTTTTGCAAATCCAAGATGGTTTTCTGATCCTCTAGCTGTTTGTTTCTCTACTCAAAGTATTTTATTATCCACTGGGATCTTTCTAGTTTGAGGGACAAAGTATTTATCTCCGCCTTCTGCTCCTGAATGATCTCCCTGAACTTTGAGCTTTGTGGGCCCA
Organism: Pinus albicaulis; assembly: GCA_034641835.2. NCBI lineage: Eukaryota > Viridiplantae > Streptophyta > Pinopsida > Pinales > Pinaceae > Pinus > Pinus albicaulis. The sequence continues at coordinate 180,823,166 of CM076572.1, read as the reverse complement.
AATCAGTGTCATCATCCTGAATGAGGATGAAATCTATCTCCTGTTCTCCTGAAGGCCCCTCATCATGTATTGGCCTCTTACCCTTGTCATGTACCTATACTGCTGATGAAGGAAGCGAGACCCCTTCCACCCTGGGTGGAGATAATACTCGCTTGGTTGCTGCAACAACCTTAGTGCCCTTCTGATAGGTGACAAACACCGGCACACTAGCGGTCTGTGTCTCATGACCCTTTTGAAAATGTGAAGGTCCACCTGTCTCATGAAAAAATTCCGGAGGTACCTGAGGAGCTGTGAAGAACTCATGAGAAATGAAATCCTCCCATGAAATATCCTACAAACCAAGCTGATGCATAACCACAATTTTGATGAGTGCAAAATGATAGATACTGTTACATTGCTGCTCATGAGTTTTCCTTTGCACTAAGCTGGTCATCTTCTCAATATTTTGGCACATGAAGTAGGGGAGGTTAATCATTCTCACCCTGGTAAAGTGCATCAGCAATCTGATGTGATAGGCATATAAGCGAGAAAACCGGCCCTCACAGCTGAAATATTTGATAATGAGTTTCATCAAAGGAGCGTATGAATCCTTCAGGTACCGAAAAGGAAAAACTCTGCTGAGTTGTCTCAAAAAACCAAGCTTGATGTATGGCTCATAGTGTTCCCTGTCAACTTGCTGCCTTTTATTCCATTGCTCTCTGAAATTTGGAATACTAGTTGCTAGAGAGATAGACTCAGGTGTCAAGATGAATGTCACACCTGCAAGAGTGACTTGGCCATTATGTAAATGAAGCACAAAAAATCTGGCCAACTCATGATGGTACTGGACTCTAGCAACCATCTCACAAAACTAATAACAAGACTGTTGTTGAAAACATGTGATAGCAAGAGGGCAAGCCTGCAGCTCAGCAAGTGAAGTAGGCTCTTCCCGTACATGTTTACCACTCTTGTGAGGTCTCCTTGGTGCATGAAATTCAGGTTGAGAGTCACTGTGTGTTACTTCATCTCTGTCATAAGAGGAATCTGTCTCCATGTTTGCCAAAGTTTGTGTTGTCTTAGATGAGTATGAGGAGTTTTAGGTGCCTTTGGTTTTTTCTTCCAAGTGTATGAAAATGTATGAAGGGTTATGAAGGGAGAGGGTAAGAGGGATTTTGGGAATGTTTCCAATTGGAATTTGGGGAATTGAATGGTTTTAGGGACAGTTTATAGGCTTTGGGATAGTAATTGGGGTTTGGGAATTTTTGTAGCTAGGATTTGGGATAATGGGAATATGGGATAGGGATAGATGAATTTAGGGATATGGGGAATAGGGAAATGGGTTGATGAAACTAGAAAAACAGTGAGGGAAATAAAAGTGAGGGAATGATGGCCACAAAAAACCAAAGTATAAACCCTAAGAAATCATTTCTTGAGTGAGGAAATAAGGTTTGAATTTTTTATTAAATCCACATAAACATCATAAGACACATGTTCATTGGCATTGGCAGAGTTTATGACTTACTTTAGACCGGAGGAGACCGAGAAAATTTGAAGTTTTGAATCGGATCGTGGTGAAAATGCTTTGCGGCCCTACGCACCGCGCCACAAACCCAACGCACCACGCCGGTTATATGTGCCACGCTGGTGTGTTTTCAACACTATGGAGGCTGACCCAATGCGTCGCGCTGGCTCTATGCGCCGCGCCTCTCAGCCAATGCACCGCGCACCTGAAACTTGCCAATTTCCATTCAAACTGCTCCCTTTCTCCAATCACGGTTATCCTTTGCTCACTCTTTCTTCTTGGAATGCAAATGAGCCCTTTGAACATGGAAAATGAATTATATACCAAAGGCTTTAATTTTCCACTCCAAAAACCGACTTTTGTAATGTTTACCTTTGACACTTTTTTTAAACTCTGTTTTAGGCAGTTTGCTTCTTTTTGCCTCTGATTAACTGAATGATTTGCTTTTTGTTTGCCTTGCAGGGGATGGATTTGCTGAAGTTTGACAAGGTGACCAGGGTTTCCATTGGAATTTTTTACAAATGAGAGAACATGAAATTACATTAAATTTATACATAAAAGATAAAAAAACTCAATTTTTCTCAAAACAAAGTTTTGAGGAAAAATACATTTCTAAGCATATGATGATGAAACTTATTTAGTACTGGAACTTTATTCAAACTCCTCATGCACCTGCTGACCATTATTGGGCATTTTGAAGACCTTATTGATGAAATCCTAGACCTAATGGGACTGACAACCCTAGAAATGACTCTTACAAATTTAATGACAAAAAGTGAGTGCAGATGATCTGGATGAAAGGAAATGGTCCAGCAGGTAAAGGACATGAGGGAAAATGTATAAAAAGCCACTACCGTCAAATGATCCATGCTCCTAATGGAATGCAGTTGACTGAGCGAGACACCTAATGTGCCATGCAACAAGATAATTTTGATCACTGACGGAGGGAGGAAGATACCGACACTAACATTGGCTCCTTGGGGATGGTAGCTCCTTGGAGGTGCCAAGAACTACAGATATCTGGGAAAGCAGGCAGTGCCTTTTCATCTATTGGGCTATGGGTTCAATAACTTCGACAAACCAAAACCAGACTCTTGACTCAATTTTAGGACTGAAATCTGACTCAAAGACTGACTCAATTTCAAGACTGAAACCGACTAAAAGACTTGACTCTAACAAACCAAACCAAAACTGAAATCAATCTTCAGTTTTATAACCTTCACCTTGGGCCCCAAACTGAAAGAATGATGACAGTACACACTTGCAATGAAATTTTAACAAACCGGTATGTACAGTGATACATATGACAGCAGAATGCATTTCAAAAATAGTACCGTTTGAGTAGACGACCATTGACCGGCCCACCGGGACAATCTTATCCATTCATTTCTTTCAAAAGGAAAGCATTTTGGCCTCGATATGCAGCAATTCTGAAAGGTCCTTTCCAAAGATTCTCAAACTTGCCATGCTTACCTTTATCTTCGTTTCTTGCATCCCATTTTAGCACCACTTCCTCTATTTGAAACTTTTCCGCCCTTGCCTTTCGATCATATATCTTCTTGATTCTCTCTTGCAGCTTGAAAGTGTTCTGAAAAACCTCTTCTCTAGTCTGCTGTAAATGGATCATTTGATTGATTCTTCGTTGCATATGATCATCCTCACTGCCAGCTTCCTGTAGAATTTTAACCACTGGAACTGCGAGAGAGGTCGGGAATACCGGGTCAACCCCATACACAAGCTCAAAAGGGGACATGCCTATAGATTTCTTTTGACTTACTCTGTCTGCCCAAAGTGCATTAACTAGTTTATTGTGCCAACTTTTCTTGTTTATTTCTAGCATCTTTTTAATAATATTGACCAAGGATTTATTTGAGGATTCGGCCAATCTGTTGCCTTGTGGATGATATGCGGTTGAGTGCCCCAAAGTTATTTGATACTTATCACAAAAGTCAATCATTCTTTTAGATTTAAAAGTTGCTACATTATTAGTGATTAGTTTGTTTGGACAGCCAAAACGAGACAAAATATTGTTTTCAAGAAATGAAATAATTACCAAATCTGTGGCCTGCCTAGTGGGAATCGCCTCAATCCATTTGGTAAAATAGTCCGTCGTTGTAAGGATCCATTTATTTTGCATTGAAGAAGTAGGATGGATCTCGCCAATGAAATCCAAACCCCATTGCTGAAAAGGAGCACTTACTTCAATGGGCTTGAGCGTAAAGGTTGCAATTTTCTCCTCCCTTCAAAAATCTGACATTCATGATAGCTTTTAACAGTTTTGTACACATCAGCAAAGAGATTTGGCCAATAATATCCTGCTCTAAAAATTTTGTTGGTTGTTGTCTTCCAGAAAAGGTGACCTCCGCAATCTCCCTTATGAAAGTCTTCCATAACCTGTTTTGCCTCTTCTTCAACCAAACAATTGAGCGAGACACCACCAGGATCTTTCCAATAGAGCACATTATTCATGATACAAAACTTGGCAGCCTTCAATTTCAGTGTCCTACTTTTGTTCTTAGCCATTCCAGGTGGTGGTGACAAATTTTGGAGTACATACACAATGTCTGAATACCAAGGAGAAAGAAAAAAAAATTCTGATACCTGAACAGGCGAACTTTCTTCATTTTCCTCTGACATATCAGCAATGATATTAATGTCCAAGGCATGCAAATTTGACTCAGCCATTAGCTTAGCCAGCCCCTGTCCTTTGATGAGCTTTGTAGGTTTAATCTCCACGTCATATTCCAACAAGGCTACAATCCATTTGCCTTGTCTCCCTTCTGGATCTGTTTGCACTAAAACTTCTTTAACAGCAGCATTAGGAACATAAGCAAGGATGTGAGAATGCAGAATATAAAATCGAAAATATTTCAATACTTATACCAAGGAAAGAGCTTGCTTCTCAACAATATTATACTTTAAAGCTGCATCCCTTATGGTTCTGCTGAAAAATGCAATTGGTTTCTCAAGCTGGTCTCTTTTCTGCATTAAGACTACTGCCAAAGTATGATCTGAGGCAAATGAAAACAAAATGAAATCTTGAGTATACTCTGGGCTGATCAAAATTGGAGCTGAAGAAAGGGCCAATTTCACCAAATTGAAAGACTTTACTGCTTCCTCAGTCCACTTCACTATACTATCTTTCTTGAGCATGTTTGTGATTTCCCTTAAATGTTCTGCAAGATTGGGCACAAAGCGACGTAAGAAATTCTTCTTACCGTTGAATGATTGGATCTCCTTTTTATTTCGGGGAAGATCAATTTTCTGAATGGCTTCCACTCAGGCTGGATCAATGCGGATACTGTCCTTTGATATAATATGATCGAGAAGCTTGCCTTCATCCATGGCAAACAGACTCTTCTTTGGATTGAGAGATACACCATATTTTCTACACCGCTGAAATACAATCTTCAAATGATAAAGGTGCTCTTCATCTGAATTAGAAAAAACTGTCAAGTCATCAAGATAAACAACTAGAAAGACATCTTTTTCATTTTCAAATGCCATATCCATTTCTCGCTGAAATGTCACACCAACATTCTTCAATCCTAAAGGCATTTTAGCATAATGAAAAGTTCCTCACGGAGTGGTGAATGCTGTTTTATCTCTATCATCCTTATGGACCAGAATTTGGTTATAACCAGAATAACCATCGAATAGCGACATGCGATATGCTCCAACTACTCGCTGAAGTATGTGATCCATTTTGGGCAATGGATAGTTGTCTTTCAAAGATACTTTATTCAGATTCCTAAAATCAATGCATAAACAAATCTCACCTATTTTCTTGCGCACGGGCACCAAATTAGAAATCCAATCTGAAAATCTTATGGGGACGATGATACGAGCTTTGTACAACCGATTCACTTCTTTCTCTATTGAGGGCAGCAGCTTTGGATTTATTCTTCTCAACTTCTGTCAAAAGGACTTTTGATTTGGCTTGATCGGAATGGTATGCTGAATTATATTTGTATCATATGTCTTCAAATCTGAATAGTCCCAAGAAAATACATCAGCAAAAGAAGATAATAAACAGATATACTTTTCTTTTACTTGTGGGGGCAATGCCTTAGACAATTTCACCATTTTAGGATTCTCTGCTGATCCAATGTTCACATCCTCAACTCCTTTCTCAGTTGGCAGCAAGCTCGGTTTTCAAGCTACATCATCTTGGTCGAAAATCTCCTCTAAAGGTATTAGAACTTTAGGAATGACATTATCCTTCAGCTGCAAAACTTCCATATGATTGGCTTCTATCTCCGCCTCGCCATCATCATGCTCCCCATCAATAGAAGTGTCTTTGAATTTACCTTCATTTTTCATAAATTCATCAATTTCTTTATCATCTTGAAACACTTGCGAATACCTTTGATTATCAGGGACAGTCAGACGACGCTTCACATGAATTTCAAATTTGTTGCTTGAATTCATCAGAATTTTCAAATTACTTGTTGTTGTTGCAAGTGCATCTGCAATGCCATTCTGAATACGGGGGACACATGTCAAAGTATAATATGAAAACAATCTCAAGATATCTAGTACCGCATTGCGGTAGGCTCGCATTCGAGGATGCTTAGCTTGATATTCACCTTTCACTTGTTTAATAACTAACTCGGAGTCGCCATACATTGCAATTATTTTGGCATTTAACTTTCTAAGAATTTTCAGACCAGCAATTAAAGCTTCATATTCAACCCCATTATTTGAACAATCAAAAGACAATTTATAAGACCAGACCCGTACATTACTTGGCACTTTGTTTGGGGAGGAAACAGGGCTGCGTATCCAAATGCCAATTCCAGCACCGTCCCTTCCTACCGCACCATCAAAATCCATGGTCCACAAACCATCTTCGTCCTCTTCCAAATGCTGAAATTATGTTTTCTTCTTTACTTCTTCTTGCTATCCATCAACATTTTGCTGTTGTCGGAAGGCTAATTTCTCAACGGTACTATCAAGTCTTTCTCTCTCTTTGTTTAAGACCTCTCTGAAATTTTCAGTGATTTTCGGAATGTCTTCTACTTCAATTAATTGGATATTTACATCATTAAAACTATCTGAGTATAAAACAAATGATTCTAAATCAGTATGTACATAATTGATTGGATGATTTACCTGTTTCTCCTTGCTAGTAATCATATACTTCATCTTTTTCTCCCGGTATAATTTCCTCATCTGACCAAACACGAGAATAGTAGCATAGGAGAAATCAAGCTGCAATGTCCCTTTAAGTTTCGCTCCCCAAGATCTGGAAAGAAGCATACCAAATCTAGGAGGAATATCTGCCACAACCACATCCATCAAAACATTTTTAGTCAGAATCTGATCCAAACTAACCACCAAATCTTTGATAAGCCCAATGCATCTTACTCTACTAGAATCGAATGAGTAAAGTTCATGATACTTTCTGGTGATATCCAATCCCAATTTCTCCATGATTGCCCTAGGCATGAGATTATGAGAGGCTCCAGAATCAAACATAGCATTGTGTAACACATAGTCGTGCAACCTAAGGCTGATGTAAAAATGAGGTACATCACTATCTTGAGACTCGCCATCCAATGCTGGACCAAAAATCAACTCAGGTTGATCATCTTCCATGTTTACCATATCAGATAATGGATCTAAACTCAAAATATTAGACACCTGACCCTTATAGCTGCTATTATTCATCAATTCAGTCAAAGGAATGGATACTTTTAACTTAGCAATTTCATTTTCTAAGTCAAAAACTGAAGTTTTCTCTACCTCTTTAGCTGGGACATCCTTCTTCTCAGTTTTCTCCTTTGATATATTTGGCTGATTGGATCTTTCATTTGCTGATGGTGGTTTGCTAGTGATGGGAGCAGCTGTCTCTTTTCCCTTCTTCTGCACAACGAGTGGATCATTCTTTGGTGTTGTAGCTTCCTTTATTTTTTGAATTGGATTAATGGGTACATCTCTACTTCTGAGTGAATATTGTCATTGCTGGGCAGTCAAGGCATTCATGTATCCCCTCTGATATTCATCAGACTCTTCTTCAAGAGCTGTTTCATTCACCAAGATGAAATTCTCGTCCCTTTGTACAACTGAGTTCTCAGAATACTCCTCGTCTTCAGTGATAAAAATTGGCATATCATCAGGTGTAAAGAAATGATTCTCTTCTCCAATTAAATCCTCCTCGTCATCTGATTCTGGACCATGTAGAAAATTTTACTGTAAGGGTGTCTTCACTTCCTGCTGTACTGCTTGTTCTTGTGCTCGTTGCTCTCTTTGCTTGATTCTAAATTGTGGTTGTTGCTGGCCACGAAAATTAGGATTTTTGACTTGAGGTTAAAACTTATCAATGGTTAATCTGTCAAACATATTTTCCATCTTATGAAGCACTTGCTCTGAAGTGGAAACCTCTTCCTTTATTGCTACTTTCTTTTCAGCTCTCGTTCTAGCTCTCTTGGCAAGCAGATTTGCTTCAACACTGACTGCAATTTTCTGCATGTCTTCCAAAGTGGCAAGATCTCTTTCTCTCAATTGATAGGCCATATCAGGATTGAAACCGTCCAGAAATTTAATCAAAGCCAACCCCATAGGTGGCTTTATATCAGCAGGAATTGCATTGTAAACAGAATTGAATCTAATACAATAATCTTGAACAGACTCACCAATGTTCTGCTTGATATTCTCATATTCGGAAAGGATCTGAAGAGGTTCTTTCTTCACTTCCCATCGATTCAAGAATTGTCTCTGAAGATTAGCCAATGTAGTAATACTACCAGCTGGCAAAGCTCTGAACCACTTCCTTACTTCACCTCCAAAAGTTTGTACAAATAGTCTCATTGTCACATTTTCCGCATCAATATCATGAAGGTCAAAGAAATCTACCATCCTATCCACATGTTTCTGATCTGTAACATTTTGAGGGGTTCCATCAAACAATGGAATTTTGCTTTGATAATCTACGGGCATGTTATCCAAATTTTGAGGCAACACAAGGGGTGCAAATCAGACAGCCATAGCTCTAGGTGGATTTACAACCAGTCTTGGGGATATAGGAGGAGTTGGAGCAGTTGATGTATGAGGTGTATGTGGTGTGGATGGAGGTGATAATACTACAGATTTTTTATCAGAGATAGAAGGCTGCATGGGAATAGTGGGAATGAAAGGAGGCTCGGTAGGAATTTGCGAACTAGATGTAATTGCGGATGACCCAAGAGTTGCAGATGCAGACTCTATGAATTCGGGAATGTTTGTAGCCACAATAGAAGTTTGAAGATTCAAGATATAACTGTCAATTGATCTATTAGCCTTTTCAATTTCAAGGTCTTTGACAAACTATGGATTTAGGACAGTAAAACTAACAGCACTTTCAGGCTTGGTTTCAAACAATGACAACTCAAATTGTTTGTCAAACTCAAGATCTTCAAGATACTCAAAAATAGCAGGACATGAATGAGATTTGAACACAGGAATCACAGGACTTTCTCGACGAAGGATTCTCGGAATAAGATTTGGATTTTCATACACAAGAGGTGGATTTGGATCCAGATTTTCCCTGGTGTGTCGTCTGGAAGCCAGTGTGTTGAATTATTCCCAAAAATCAAACGTACAAAATCAACTTGTTCAGCCTATCAGATTCTAAACTCATCATCCAAAAGTCTAGAATTATCTGATGTACTGGGGCAATTTACAATTCATGTGTTACATTTATAAAACTAGACTGGAGATTGACTGAAGCAGCGTTTATCTACTTATGCACTTACAAAGCAATGTGCAGTTCGAAGGCTACCTGGCATAACTTCAGGCTCCATCTATAGTTTATAAAAAAAATAACACTAACAAGCAAAAAAAAATTCTTCCCCAGTATGGTCGCCACTATGTTATGGCCTAAATCTACCTCAGGCTGAGAAAGGCAGAATCTAGGGTAACATCAAACCACGCTTAACCTGGTAGCTAGCCCTACCAGATCGAGAGAGGGCTCTCTCCTGGTCAATCTCAGAAAAAAATGATCAGTGAGGCTTGAGATGACTTGAATGAAGGATTATTTTAGGCTAGGTATATATGCAAAAGAGTTTGATTTGATTTTAAGGGTGTTTTGTTGGATCAAAGGGAAAGGAAGATTTTGGGTCTGGGGAATGAGGCCCAATTTTACAGAGATCTGAATGGGGCAAGGTAGGAAATTGATTTGACACTTTAAATTTGAAGGAAATGGAGAGTTGAGATAGATGAAGAGCTGAAGAGGGCGAGAAACCTTCAAGGATCCTCTCCAAACAGCTGAAAACATAGAAAAATAAACAAACCCTAGGTAGAGCACTGCAAATTTTAATGAATTCTACCTTTATCATTGTTTGTTTAACTTAAGAAGAAATAAGAGGGAAAATGGTATACATAAAACACCAGTAGACTTACATTTACAGAGAGAAACACACTATCAAAGCATAATTCCACATGAACCCAAAGAGTGTTGCAAACCCTAGTCTATTCCTTTGCCAAACTGCAGAGATGAATGCACAATGATGCTCAAAGCATTCCAAAAATTCCAACCCTGATAATGACTGAAAAACCACAAGATATAGACAAAAAACCACTCATCCCAGCCTCCAGGGGTCAATCTCACAATTTTAGGATCTGTTCCAACAAAATTTAAACTAAGAACTAGAAAGTAGGTAGTGGAACAGCTTGCCTCTATAAACTAGGAAACTGATTCATTCAGTTGCAATTCACCTTTTGATGGATGAATCTACCTCCATGAGTGAAAATTTAACAAAATTACATCAAATTACATCATTATTTTAAAATTTATAAGTAAGAAATTCAAACTGTCAAAAACTAGGTGAAAAACAGAGTTACTTAGTCAAAAATGAGCAAAATCCTCCAATGCGCCGCACCTGATTTCTCTGTGTGCCACGCCAGTTTACAGCTAATTTTGGAGGCCTTCGCAGTGTCCAAATTTTCTCCAAGTGGTCTTGTTGGAAATTTCTTCCTGTCTACTTTCCAACACAAGTGGAATTTCTAAATTTGGTCTTCATTTTCCCCTCCAAAACTGATTTCTCCCAACACTTCTTCCTGTGTGTCAAAAAAGGGGCAGAAAGGTCATTTTTGGGGTGTTTTTGACCCTTCTGGAAGCCCAAAACCTATCAAAATTTCTTTGCCATAGGTACGCGCGCATATTTTTCCATGAAAAATCCAAAAATTTTGATTTTGTATCAAAAGGAGCCCCCAATCAAAAGCACATGCCAAGTGGCGCAGCGCATAGAGCAGAAAAGTCTGTTTTCAGGCCAAAATTTTCAAAATGCAAAAAGTGTCCCTAATTTTTTGAAATTTGAATTGAGTGTCCTCCATTATGTGTTATGCTGGGCCAAGGAAGCCTCAGCCAAGATCTGAAGTTTATCATGCCTTTTCCGACGCTTTGAGGCCTTCTTCAACTTGGCTTTCAAAATTTTGATTCTTGCTTTGCAAACATGATTTCTCGCCCAATAATGATTGGCCATGTGCCTCAACATATTTTTCTCCTTGTTGCCCTTCTCCAATAGCTTTTCCAAATGAATATTTACCCTTTCAAGCCAATTTTCACGATCAACCTCAATCTCCTGCTTAAGTGATGTCATCTCGATTTTGCTCCTTTTGGCAGCTTTCCGGTTCTCACGTATGTTTTGCAACTCCAATATGGTTTGCTGATCCTATAACTATTTGTTTCTCTGCTCAACGTATTTGATTATCCACTGGGCTCTTTCTAGTTTGAGGGACAAAGTATTTATCTCCGCCTTCTGCTCCTGAATGATCTCCCTAAACTTTGAGCTTTGTGGGCCCAAATCAGTGTCATCATCCTGAATGAGGATGAAATCTGTCTCCTGTTCTCCTAAAGGCCCCTCATCATGTATTGGCCTCTTACCCTTGTCCTGTACCTGTACTGCTGATGAAGGAAGCGAGACCCCTTCCACCCTGGGTGGAAATAGTACTCACTTGGCTGCTGCAAACAACCTTCTAGTGCCCTTTTGATAGGTGAAAAACACCGGCACACTAGCGGTCTGTGTCTCATGACCCTCCTGAAAATGTGAAGGTCCACCTATCTCATGAAAAATTTCTGAATGTACCTGAGGAGCTATGAAGAACTCATGAGAAATGAAATCCTCCCATGAAATATCCTGCAAACCAATCTTATGCATAACCACAATTTTGATGAGTGAAAAATGATAGATACTGTTATACTACTGCTCAGGAGTTTTCCTTTGCACTAAGCTGGTCATCTTCTCAATATTTCGGCACATGAAGTAGGGGAGGTTCATCATTCTCACCCTGGTAAAGTGCATCAGCAATCTGATGTGATAGGCATATAAACGAGAAAACCGGCCTTCATAGCTAAAATATTTGATAATGAGTTTCATCAAAGGAGTGTATGAATCCTTCAGGTACCAAAAAGGAAAAACTCTACTGAGTTGTCTAAAAAAACTAGGCCTGATGTATGGCTCATAGTTTTCCCTATCAACTTGCTGCCTTTTATTCCATTGCTCTCCGACATTTGGAATACCGGTTGCTAGAGAGATAGACTCAGGTGTCAAGCTGGATGTCACACCTGCAAGAGTGACTTGGCCATTATGTAAATGAAGCACAAACAATCTGGCCAACTCTTGATGGTACTGGACTCTAGCAACCATCTCACAAAACTGATAACAAGACTAATGTTGAAAACATGTGATAGCAAGAGGGCAGGCCTGCAGCTCAGCAAGTGAAGTAGGCTCTTCACGTACATGTTTACCACTCTTGTGAGGTCTCCTTGGTGCATGCAATTCAGTTTGAGAGTCACTGTGTGTTTCTTCATCTCTGTCACAAGAGGAATCTGTCTCCATGTTTGCCAAAGTTTGTGTTGTCTTAGATGAGTATGAGGAGTTTTAGGTGCCTTTGGTTTTTGCTGCCAAGTGTATGAAAATGTATGAAGGATTATGAAGGGAGAGGGTAAGAGGGATTTTGGGAATGTTGCCAATTGGAATTTGGGGAATTGAATGGTTTTAGGGATACTTTATAGGCTTTGGGATAGTAATTGGGGTTTGGGAATTTTTGTAGCTAGGATTTGGGATAATGGGAATATGGGATAGGGGTAGATGAATTTAGGGATATGCGGAATAGGGAAATGGGTTGATGAAACTAGAAAAACAGTGTGGGAAATAAAATTGAGGGAGTGATGACCACAAAAAACCAAATTATAAACCCTAAGAAATCATTTCTTGAGCAAGGAAATAGGGTTTGAATTTTTTATTAAATCCACATAAACATCATAAGACACATTTTCATTGGCATTGGCAGAGTTTATGAATTACTTTAGATCGGAGGAGACCGAGCAAATTTGAATTTTTGAATGGGATCGTGGTGAAAATGCTTTGTGGCCCTAGGCGCTGCGCCAAAAACCCAACGCGCCACGCCGGTTATATGCATCGCGCTGGTGTGTTTTCAACACTATGGAGGCCAACCCAATGCGTCGCACTAGCTCTATGCGCCGCGCCTCTCAGCCAATGCGTCACGCACCTGAAACTTGCCAATTTCCCTTCCAACTGCTCCCTTTCTCCAATCACGGTTCTCCTTTGCCCACTCTTTCTTCTTGGAATGCAAATGAGCCCTTTGAACATGGAAAATGAATTATATACCAAAGGATTTAATTTTCCACTCCAAAAACCCACTTTTGTAATGTTTACCTTTGACACTTTTTTTAAACTCTGTTTTAGGCAGTTTGCTTCATTTTGCCTCTGATTAACTAAATGATTTGCTTTTTGTTTGCCTTGCAGGGGATGGATTTGCTGAAGTTTGACAAGGTGACCAAGGTTGCCGTTGGAATTGTTTACAAATGAGAGAACATGAAATTACATTAAATTTATACATAAAAGATAAAAAACTCAATTTTTCTCAAAACAAAGTTTTGAGGAAAAATACATTTCTAAGCGTATGATGATGAAACTTATTTAGTACTAGAACTTTATTCAAACTTTTCATGTGCCTTCTGACCATTATTGGGCATTTTGGAGACCTTATTGATGAAACCCTAGACCTAATGGGACTGACAACCCTAGAAATGACTCTTACAAATTTAAGGACAAAAAGTGAGTGCAGATGATCTAGATGAAAGGAAATGGGCTAACAGGTAAAGGAAATGAGGGAAAATGTATAAAAATCCACTACCGTCAGATGATCCATGCTCCTAATGGAATGTAGTTGACTAAGCGAGACACCTAATATGCCATGCAACAAGAGAATTTTGATCACTGACGGAGGGATGAAGACACCGACACTAACAGGAATTAAAAAAATTATTGGATGTAGGTTTCATTTACCCCATCTCGGATAGCCAATGTGTATCTCAGCTATTTATTTTTCCTAAAAAGAATGGTAAGTGGCGAATCTATGTAGATTACAAGGAGCTAAACAAGGAAACTCAAAAAGACCATTTCCCTTTGCCATTCATTGACCAAGTCCTGGACACCCTGGCTGGGAAGAAGTTCTTTTCCTTCCTAGATGGATTCAGTGGATATAACCAGATCCAGATGGCCCTGGAAGACTAGGATAAAACAACTTTAACATGTCCATGGGAGACCTTTGCATACAGGGTCCTCCCATTTGGCTTATGTAATGCTCCTACCACCTTCCAGAGGGAAATTCCTGGAATTTTTTCTAATTTGGTTGATGATAACATTGAAATGTATATGGATGATTTTACTCCATATGGAAACTCATTTGAAGAGGGATTGGAAAATCATGAGAAAGTAATCAAAAGATGTAATTAGACCCATGTATCTCTAGGTACATTCAAATGCCATAAGATGAGGGAAGAAGGGATAGTATTGGGACATTTTATCTAGCTGTTGGAATTTGAGTTTGATCCAGCCAAAGTAGAGGTAATAAAAGACACCCACACAGGTACATATCTTTATTCGTTGTGATGATTATTATGGACGCTTTATAGAATTATTTTCTAAAATAGCACATCCACTTTTTCAATTGTTAACAAAAGACACATAATTCTTGTGGACTGAAGACTATGAGGTAGTTCTCACGAAAATTAAGGGACCGATTTGCAAGGCTCCAATCCTTCGAGGACCTGATTGGCATTACAGTTTCACATAAATGATGATGCTTCTCAGACAACAGTAGGAGTTGTTTTAGGATAGCAAGTAGATAAAACATTGTATGCAATCTACTATGTCATCAAGAATTTTATTCCTGCGGAACTGAATTACGCAGTGATGGAGAAGGAATTCCTGGCTATCATTTATTCTATCAACAAGTTCCAACCCTACATCACCAAGTATCCTACTTTTGTACATACTGATCATGCAACAATAAGGTATTTGATGAATAAACCTATCACTCCTGGCCGTATTACAAGATGGTTGCTATTGCTTCAATAATTTGACATTACAATAATAGAAAAACCAGGAAAAGATAATGTAGTTGTTGATTTCCTATCTAGAATGGTTAACAATGATGAATGCACACCTATAGAAGATAGTTTTCCCGATGAGAATCTTTTTGCAACTTCTACTAAACCTTCGTGGTATGCAGATATTGCTAACTATCTTGCTAGAGGGAAAGAGCCTCATCATTTTTCATACAGGGAACATCAAAAAATTATTCATCGCACTGCCCGATATTCTTGGATGGTAGGGTACCTCTTTCATACAGGAGCTGATAACCAGATTTAGTTCTGTGTATTTTAGGATGATATTTATGAAGTATTGAAGGCTGCCCATGATTGCCCTTGTGGAGTGCATTTTGCAGACAAAAGAACAGGCCATAAGGTGCTACAAATGGGATATTACTAGCCTTTTATCTTTTGGGATGCACATAATTATGTTAGGAGGTGTGATAGTTTCCAGTGTATGGGGCAACCCAGCCGAGCTAATGAAATGCCTTTGCAGGCACAGGTAGTCCTCGAGAGTCGAACCTTTTGAGAAATGGGCTATCGACTTCGTTGGACCCTTTAACTCACCCTCCCATCAAAAGGTTCAAATTTTGGTCTGTACAGATTATGTGAATAAGTGGGTAGAAGCCAAAGCTGCTGCGAAAGAAATAGAGCAAGTGGTCTTCGATTTTCTATTTGAAGAAATTTTTTCTCGTTACGATACTCCAAGAGATATTTTTTCATATGGAAGAGCACAATTTACATCACACATGATAGCAAATATTATGCAGAAATATGGGGTCAAACACAGGGTGACATCTCCAAATCATCCCCAGGTGAATGGACAAGTGGAAAGCATAAACAAGACATTGGAAAATATCTTGACAAAAACTGTAGCATACCATTGTAGAGATTGGGCTCAAAAGCTGCCTAAAGTTCTCTGGGCGTACAAAACAACATGGTGGAACAAAACTAGGTTTTCACCATTTGAGTTGGTTTATGGGAAATCCTCGTTGTTTCCAATATAATTTGAAATCAGTACGCTCAGAACAACTCTTGAAGTTGGTTTGGATCTATCAAATGCCCAGAAACACCGACTGGCCTAGCTCAATGAACTAGATGAAATCCGTTCAATGGTTGTCCAGAGGAATACTTCTATTCAACAACAGAGAATATTGAAATGGAATGATAAGTTTATCAAGAAAAAGGTGTTTCATAGGGGAGACTGGGCATTACTTATGACTCCCGCTTTAAGTATTTTAAGGGAAAGCTTTGCACTTGCTCGATGGGACCTTACGAGGTGGACACTATATTTGATAATGGAACAGTTGAGATAGACACAATTGATGATACACATGCTACATTCATAGAAAATGGACATCTTCTGAGATTATACCACCACCCAGCCTCTAAGGATGCTTTCATCAAACATCTCTCTGAGAAATTTGGTTTGAAGGTTATCAGCGTAGAGCACTCTTCCTCTGCATCCTTGCTCTAAAAAATATAAATAAATAAATAAATAAAAATAAATAAATACTGTTACTATTTTTTTTGTTGTCTTTTTGTAGGAGTTACTACTAAGGAGTAATGTTTTAAAGATCAAAAATTTCTTCTAAGTATCGATGTTGTTACTCCTTGGAAGTGGCTACTCATGATGTTGTTACTCGGTTGCTGCTACTCATGATGTTGTTACTCGGTTGATGCTACTCGTGATGCTGTTACTTGGTTGCTATTACTCCGGATGTTGCTACTCGCACTACTGTTACTCCAGATGTTGTTACTAGGTTGTTGCTACTCATGATGTTGTTACTCGGTTGCTGCTACTCGATGTTGTTACTCATTGGTTGCTACTAGCCAGATGTTGTTACTCTGGATGCTATTACTCGCACTGCTTTTACTCCAGATGCTATTACTCCGGATTTTGTTACTTGCATTGCTGTTACTCCAGATGTTGTTACTCCGGATGCTGCTACTTGCACTGCTGTTACTCCAGATGTTGTTACTACGGATGTTGTTACTCGCACTGCTATTACTCTAGATGTTGTTACTCCAGATGCTGTTACTCCGAATGCTGCTACTCGCACTGTTGTTACTCCAGATGTTGTTGCTCCCAATGTTGTTACTCTGGATTCTGTTACTCTGGATGCTATTACTCACACTACTGTTACTCCAGATGTTGTTACTCCGGATGTTGTTACTTTCACTGTTGTTACTTTGGATGCTACTACACGTACTTTTGTTACTTCATTCGCATCATTACTGCGCCATCATTCTACCAACTGTCACTTGGTTCAAGTAGGCCGCCAGGTACGTCTCCACTTGAATTTTATGAATTTAATTAAATATTCCATGTGAATACATTAATGCCACAGACGATAAATTTTAAGTTGGGGGAGGTGTCATCATAATTTAGCGACGACGTAATAATGATTTTACAAGTTATTATTACAATTACGTGTGTGGTACACCCTACGATCCTTATCATACTTTGTATAATCATTAAATACGTATTGGGATCCACAACACATCCTTTCCACCTCATATGAAATAATTACTATTCCATTCATCGCACTTACCATACTTTTTCATGATCTTCCTCATTTCCCGAGAATTACCATCTATATTTACCGTTACTACCCCTCATTTTTCACCATGTTATGTTTCCAAACTTGGTACCCACCACTTCATCCAATGTTCTGTTATTCCATAGTGTTGTTACAATCTCCATAGTATGGGCGGACTGGCTATGCGGCATGAACCTAAAAACACAGTCTCTGTCCACAGTAATCCAGAGGTATGGCAAGTTTTTGTCAATGCAGGATGGGAAATCTACTTTGATAGATTGCAGGGGTTTGATAAAGGAATTACAATTGATTTTTCACTTAATTTGGATTATAATTGCTCACAAGTAAGAGGATTGGAAATTCCTATCACATAAGAAATAATTGCAGAAGTTAGCGGGCTGAGATAACAAGGGCAGCAGTGGTTTTCTCAGAGAGTTCCTCTCTCGGAGTTTCTCGAATTGTTCTTACAGGCAGGAGAAAGTGTCGTTCCATATGGGAGATGGTATGAATGCAAGTCTGTACCATATCCATGGAACGAAGTAGCAGGTTTTGTAATGAAGTACATAACCTGCGAAGCATGAGCCACAACCCTATTCAAATATCACTTTAAAGTTTTGACTCACCTTTGATTTCCACAGGATCAAGTTAATTCCTTAAGCATGCCTTTCTTTTTATTAAAACAATTGTAGAATATGGAACAGTCTTCTCAGCGTTCACGCCAGATTCCGACAGTGCTCTCCAATCATGGATTGGTGTGTTTACTAGTCATGCATGCAATAGTCATATTTCGAGTCTTTTGGGAAGAAATGTACGAATCATCGGAAGAAGAGATAACAACTATCATTGCAGCTAGAGAAGAAGAACCAGTCTCTCCAGCTGGTTTAGCAGAGGAAGAACATTCATAGGACATGGAATTAGAGCGGGAAGAACCAGAAGATATGGAGATGGAGATTGATCAGGAATAACCTGAAGAAATGGGAATGGAAGAGAAAATTGGTGACACGGTCGAGGCTATCACACAAGAACCATCCTCGCCTGAAAAAACCATAGATGAAGGAATTATGGATACAGTGCATGAATTTGAGACTATCATACAGTCGTCAACATTTGCTAACGAAGAACCGGAAGGTGGAACATCAGATAGAGGTATGGCAAGTGATTCTTTTTTGCAATAAAAAACATCATCTACCCAAGAAGATATGAATATTGAAACAAGTGGGGGTGTTACACAAGAACCACCCCCGATTAAGCTAGAATAGGGAAACAGGGAAGAGTCAACCTACGAAGTCGGCATTACTCCATAAGAACCAACGCTAACGACAGAAGAGGAAGCAATCCATGAAGAACCAGAAGATAGAGGAAAATAACTCGCGTGGTCGATACTATCCCACAAGAACCAGTATCAATCATAGAGGATGAAATATTGCAGAAAGGGTAGGAGGAGAGAAGGGAAACAATCCTCAGAATCAATGTTGTTCCACAAGAACCAACATTGACCCCTACTGAAGTAGTAGTGCATGAAACTTTGGCCCAAGCTAGAAATGAGGATGATGAAGCTATTCCCCGTTCTCCGTTCCATTCTATGATGCCTAGAGGGGCAAGGGGATTCCGCTCGTCCTAACATTTAATGGAGGAAATAGTTGTCCCACTAGTGCTTAATTTCGTCAACCCGGGAAATGACATGGCCAATATCGGCCCAGTAATTGCTGAATCCTAGCTGGAACACTTAGAGGCTCGCAAGGGAGACATAATTCCTGTGGAAACACCGGAACACAGGATGGTTGATGGAAATGTTGACCGAATGGCAGGATTCCCTAAGGTAAATATAGAGGAGGATGCCCTTGAAGATAGAGAGCCCAGCCAGAAAGACCTAAAAGAAGAACTAGTTGATAATACCGATAGCATTCCACCACCTCCTCAGCCTATTAGAGGCCCGAAAAATAAATTCATTATCAAAAAAGAATGGATTGAATAGTGTGAGAAAAGAAGATTACCTCTCAACAAAAGGTATCAGTTTAGTTCAATGAAACCATGGGATTGAAGAAGGAGGTTCGAGAGTTGAAGAAGCAAGTTTCCTGGTTGAAAAAGAAGGTAAAAGTCTACAAGTGGAAGGCAATAAAGCCAAAAATTGACGTCTCTTCCGCAGCTACACAAACTAGTCCGATTGAACAGTTGTTTGAAGGCTAAGAAATTTTCTTGGTCGCTGAAATCCAGAGGTGGTAGTATTTTGTGAATGGAAATAAGAAAGAGACAATGCAGGCGCGAGAACAGGCTTCCAGGATCGTTACAAGATACATAGACTTGTTAGATAAGGCACGACTAAGGCAAGCTAAAAAAAAGGCCAGAATAGAAGAATTGGAAGAAGAAGTGCGGCTACTGCAATCAGATAAGGAGAATATTTTCTCCCTGGTACAATAGGTAATGGCCTGCAGACCTCCTCCACATAGCTATGCCTTATTCCTTCATGGAAAATTTCTTTTCTTTTGTCTTGAGAGTATATATAAGGAAATTTGGCACGAGATTGAGAACCCCATTTAGTTTCTCTGTATCTTGAAAATTCATGATATCATAGGACATCACTTAATGTGCGAGCTCTACATGCATGGTTACTTCTTGAGGCATGATCAGGCTTTTAACCTCGTTCCATTCGTGGGTGATATTCATTTAAGAGCTTTTGCCTCCTACACCATCAATCAGATTAAATGGAGAAAGGCCTATGATACATTTGAGGAAAACTAAGTCATAAGGCCGCTAATGATGAGGAAGGAGCATGGTGAGTTAGAAAATATTTATAACAAGCATTTTACCTTTCTACAGATTGAGGGGCATAGAGGACACATGTTGACAACATAGAAATGGTGTGTTGACCTCTATGTCAGATAGATTACAATGCTCCATAAGGAAGTGCTGGACAGTTTTCAGAGGAGGTGGATGTTGTCATCTTCAGCCATCAGAGGTCGAGAACCATTTGGAGCACCTAACTTTGCATGGGCACTAGAGAGGATGCCACATTTTGTAGCATGTATTCAGACTTGTGGGGTCAGGTGGATGGGGCTGAGGTTTCAGTTTCCCCTTATTTGGTTGCCAGCCGAGCAATATACTCCTGCATACAATGTTGGCCCGGACTAGTGGAGGGATGTTGTTCTCATGGAAGGTTATAAACCCCCTAGGATAGAAATGGTAGAAGAATATGATCT